>CAKNYM010022566.1:0-16446 GCA_932195095.1 Andricus curvator | reverse complement strand
GGGGGGGGGGGATAAAAAATCGTATGGATCCTTACAATAGGGGGAGGGGGTCTAAAATTTAAAAAATCATCCTCACGTAATTAATGGACGTTTCCTTATAAATTAAAAACAAGATTAGAGACATTGGACATTACAATATTTATAAATTTAATTTATTATTTCAAATCACTTTAACATAATTACTTTTACCCTCTCTTTTTCCTGGAATAAAAGAAACCGATTTAAAAAAATTACTGCGTTCTCGTTTGAAAAAATTGTCATTAACTGGAGTGTAATTTAAATTAGCTATTGGGATAAAAGCTTTGCATTTTAATTATTGTGGACTTCGTGGTGCAATTTGAGATTCCTCCATAATTTACAATTCCACAAAAAAGTTGGTATGCTGCAGAATAATCATTGCAGCCCGTATATTCAAGGCGCCACTCTGGTGCAACATTGAATTTTCACCAACCTCGAATTTTTGCCTTGACCTAGAGACGGTTTACGCTTTAGTGGTAAACATACTTCTAATAAAAGTAGCCGCTAATCAGAATCTTGCATTCATTGTTGTTGAATACCTGATTAATTGCATACTGCGTGAATATGACTTTAAGTGGCTGTTTTCAGTTTGTTCTTATGAATTTTATAGAATTTTAAATTCGAAATTTCCGAATTTTAATTCTGAAAATGTATTTCCAAAAGAGAAAATTTAAATTGTAAATCATTCTTTATTAATCGACGCAACAATTCTGTTCTTAACTTTTTGACCAAATGTTTTAAAAATGTATATTATTGAAGATTTTGAAATAAAATGTTGATTTAATTTGAATTTTGAAACTGACACCAATTTTTCCTAAAATTTTGTAAACTCCTGTAAAATACACAGAAAATTCTTAGAAATTTTCTAGAGAATTTTTGGAATTATCTGAAATTTTCAAAAATCTTTTTGAAGTTTCTCAATATGCCTAGCAAAATTATATTTGTATAACTTTAAAGCAAATAAACAAAGAAACTTGAAAAAAAAATAGTTATTCGAAATTTTTATTTTGTATTAAACTTGATTTTTCCGTTCAAACTAATCATAATTTTTTTTTAACTAATAGAAAAATATTTTTCATGAGTTTGGCTAGTCGTCCTGACTTTTCGGGACGACTCAAATCAGCAAAAAAAAAAAAATTTTATTTTAAAAATAAAAAACTAATAATTTGCCTAATTTTTTTTTCCTTCTCGACTGTCAAATCTTTTTTCATTGAAAATTCAAAATTTTTGTTGAAAATTCGTCTTTTTGGCTTAAAAATTGATCTGTTGTTGTAGAAAGTTCTGCTTGTTTTAATTCAAGTTAAAACTATTTAGTTTAAAATTAAAATCTTTTTTGGTTAATTAAGATTAATTCAGAGACCGAATCCATTTCAAATCAGGCAGGTTCTACACTTGAAGTCGCAGAATCTCTCAGGGACAAAATATGTTGTTTTTCAGAGGAAATGAGGCAACACGCATTTTTGCGATTTGTGAAAAAAAATTTTTACGAAGTTATGCGTATTTGAATTTTTTGCTTTGTTTTTCAAAAAAATCCCAATTTTTTTTTATTTGTACTATCATAAGGAAAATACCTTGTGAGTTTTATGCGGGCTAAATAACTTTAGTGGCCAGGAGAATTTTTTTTCCTTTACTGATTTATGATATCTAGCACTATTTCCGAGAAAAATAAAAAATTCAGTTGTCAGAAAGAAAAAAATTCTCTTGACCACAAAACTGGATTACCCCGCATAAAACTTGTAGAATATCATTTTTATATGAATAACAATTTTTGAAAAATATTTTTAAAAAATAAAAAAGGTGGGGTTTGGCCCCTTTCACAGAAATTTCCCATATGTTTCTAGTCCTTCAACTTGTTTTTTCAAATTTTATATATAAACGAACAATTGAAATTCGAAAATGTCTTTATTCATTTTTTTCTACCATTCTGTGATAGTTTAATGTCTTTATGCCAATTTGGATTCACAATAATAGGTAAGACTCGAAGAATAAATTTGAATGCCAAACGAATTTGTGTCCTGATTTTGAAACTGTGCACAGAAAAGTCATTTATAATATAGTTAATAATAGATTTGTACAGTTAAAAGAATTTGCTGCTCTGCTGCAACTGTATAGTTTCCGAAAGAAATATTGAATTTTGCTTCCTCATAGAGGAAATTTTGTGATGGTAAAATTTTTCAACATTTTTAAATTCATTTAATTGAACCTTCCCCAATTTAAAAATGTCTAATACAATGTTCTAAGCAATTGTCCGGATGTGTGTGTGAGGGCGTGTGTGTGTGTGGGCGTGTGTGTGTGTGTGTGGGCGTGTGTGTGTGTGGATGTCACGCTTTTTTGTGAACACGATAACTTGAGAACGGTAGCAGATAAATTGATGAAATTTGGAGGGCTTATTTTCCCGACTAATATCTTGAAACTGACCGAAGGATTTCTAAAAATATTTGTTGCATTTTTTCTGAGCACTTAACAATATTTTAAAAATCGGTTTTTTATAGTAAAACTTTTTTCATTGACATAATTCAAAGTTGATGCAAGAATATAAAAGATTCCTTGGTCCGAGACGAATCGATTGACCTATACTATTAATATATTTTATTGAAGCGTAGGGAAGTTATGGTAATTTATATATTTTGAAAATCGGTTTTGTATAGTAAAACTTTTTTCATTAACATAATTCAAAGTTGATACAAGAACAGAAAAGATGTGTTGATTCGAGACGAATCGATTGACCTATAATATTAATACATTTTATTAAAGAGTAAGGAAGCAATGGTAATGCATAATATTTGACAATACGGTTTATCATAGTAAAACTTTTTTCTTAAATATAATTCAAAGTTGATGCAAGAATATAAAAGATTCCTTGGTTCGAGACGAATCGATTGACCTACAATATTAATAAAATTTATTAAAGAGTAGGGAAGTTATGGTAATTTATATATTTTAAAAATCGATTTTTATACTAAAAATGTTCTAATTCTCATAATTTAAAGTTTACGCGAGAATAGAAAAGTTGTGTTGATTCAAGACGAATCGATTGACCTATAACATTGATACATTTTATTGAAGAGTAAGGAAGATATGGTAATGCATAATATTTGAAAACACGGTTTTTTATAGTAAAACTTTTTTCACTAACATAATTCAAAATTGATGCAAGAACGGAAAAGATTCCTTGATTCGAGGCAAATCGATTGATCTATAATATTAATACACTTTATTGAAGATTAAGGAAGTTATACTCATTTATAATATTTGAATCATCTGTTTCAAACCGAAAAACTTTTTTCATTGACATAATTCAAAGTTGACGCATGAATAGAAAAGACTTTTTGCTCATAAATTTTCAAAACAAAATAACACTGACAATTTTTGTAAAGAAATCATAAAGCTGGGAAAGGGATAGGGTGCGACAGAACTTTTCCCTTCCCTTTGCCCGCTCGGAAAATTATCATTTCGAATTCAAAATTTGATTTGTCTTTGTATTTAAAAAATTTGTTGTATTATTTTGTAATTTTGTATTTTTTGTAAATTTCTATTTTTAAATTGATCAAAATGAAGACTTTGGTTTGTCTATTATTGAAAAAAATAACTAATGCTTCCTCTATGAGGAAGCAAATACATTTGCACACGGGAAGCAAAGTGCTCGTGAAATGAGCAGCATATAATTATAAATACAAACAAAGTGGAAACACTCGAGATCGAATTCACAGCTAGTTTTAATTTTTCTCGGGAATGGTACAAGAAATCATAAATGAGTGAAGAAACCTTTTGTAGAACTTTTTTAACTGTGCCAATTATTTTCTACACATTTTTTTGTATCTGTTGATGTTTGCGAGAAAAATGCAAAAATTCGATTTTATGAAAAAAAATTCTTCTGGCCACAAAAGTTATTTAGCCCGCATAAAACTCACAAGGTATTTTCCATATGATATTACAAATTAAAAAAAAATGGCAAAAAATATAAGTGTGGGTTTTTTGAGAAAATTGACACACTCAAAAAAATGTCTGGTTAAATCAGCCATAATTCTGGTTAAATATGCCCTTACTATTTTTTCTGGTTAGACTAACCAGAATTATGGTTGATTTAACCAGAATTCTGGTTGATTTACCCAGACATTTTTTTGAGTGCTTTTAATATTTTTAGAAAAACCGCCGCCATTTTGTCAATTTTGAACATTTTCTCAATTTTCTCGCGGATTTCGGAATAAAGCGATTTTTTTGAAAAATAAAGCAAAAAATTCAAATACGCATAACTTCGTAAACATTTTTTTTTCAAAAATCGCAAAAATACGTATTGCCTCATTTCCTCTGAAAAACAACATATTTTGTCTCTGAGAGATTCTGCGACTTCACGTGTAGAAAATGCATGATTTGAAATGGATTCGGTCCAGATGTTTTCTAATTTTAATGTAAACTATAATATTTTTCATTGAGAATTCGTCTTTTAAACTTTTAGAATAATTTTAGATTATGTTAAAATTTTTCACCGCAAATCGGTTATTTAAAAAAAACATCAGGTTTAATAGAGGATTTTCAAACTTAAAAAAGTTTTTGTTTTGTTACATGTGAGTGCTTTTCGTTCAAAATTGCCATTGTTAATAAAACATACTTAGATTTCAAATAATATTTGCAATATTTGAATAATAATAAATTGTATCAGAGTATTTTGCTGTTGTTGAAGATTCATCATTTTAGTTGAAAGTTTATCTCTCTTATTGAAAATTTAACTATTTTTTTGAATTTTTTTAGGTTGAAAATCATTTTTTAACTGAAAATTCAACTATTCCAGTTGAAGATTCATCATTTTGGAAGAAAATTCATCCCTTTGATATAAAACTGAACTAGTTTGTTAAAAATTCCTTTTCTTTATGAAAATTTATGTTTTAGAATAAAAATTAAACCATTCCATTTTTTGTGGAAAATGGAAATGTTATGCTTTTTATTTGAAAATGAATTTTTTAACTGTAATATTTAAATATTTTATGTTTGATTCAATATTGTCCTTTATTAGTTAAAACTTCGCCTGTTTTGTCGTAAATTCATGTATTTTATTGAAAATTCAATTTTTTTTGGTAGAAAATTAATCTTCTTGGTAGAAATTTCATATTTTTTGGTTAAAAATGCATCTATTTTGGTTAAAAATTTGAACTACTTGGTTGAAAGTTGAACTACATTGATCGAAATTAATTTTTTTGGTTGAAAATTCATCATTTCAGGTATCATTTGCCATCAATTATCAAAAATATTTTTCTTGCTTTCCTTTTCTATTATGCTCGATTATAGATACTCAGATACACAAAAATATAGTATCAATATTAATATTATATTTTAATTTAAAAATTGCGCAAGACAACAAAAATATTAATCGCGCGCGTAGCGGGCGTGTTTGTTTTCTAGTGTAGTTAAATAACTAAATAACAAATTATTATATAATTTAAATATAACAGTAATTGAATTATATATGTCTCTCAACGTTTATCAGTAACTTCACCAGACAACAAAATATATAAAATAATAGATCACTGATTTATCACTTTCTATTGAAAATTTTCTCATCAATTCCTCGATCGCCTTTCTTTAACATGACAACAAATACATTGTATTTTAACTGGATGTAGCACTACGTGATAAAGCGTAAGGGTGATAAATAAATCATTCATGACTCATCAACCTCCAGAAGTGATAAGAAAGACAAAAGCTTGATCACGGCGGAAAGAGTCTTTTATTTAATTGACTATTAATTTTGTCAAGATAACTGAAACATAACTTCAAATTGCTAATTTTTATTTCCTAACAACAAAAATCAACGGAAGGGAGATAATAAGTCCCCTTACAATACAATTCTTGCAAATCTAATCAAGCTTGATACTAATAACTTATTATTTACAATTACTTCCTGGTACGATTTAAATAAAACAATACGAAAATATAATTCATATAAAGTATCACTGAAAGTAAATTAACATTTTTCATATATTTGAAACTTTCTGAAATCCAAAGAGGATTTTTATTTATTCGTCTCGTTTGTCCTAAATATTGCTTTCAATTTTAATTATAACTTAAATAAATATTGAAGAAAAGAAGTTATTTCCAAAAGACTTTTTTGGATTATAAAGATCTCAACTATTAAAGCATTCCATTTTAAATTGTACAGTTTTTATAAATTTAAACTTACAATTAAAATGATCTAAGTTGGAATATTTAAATTTCAGAAAATTGTAGAATAGAATCGTGAATGATTCAAATGAAAAATGCTTAACGCTTCAAAAGGCTTAGTTTTTAAACAAAAAATATAGACTTGAAAATGGGTTAACATTTTTTTAAAAATAATAACAAATTTCAAAAGCTTAAAATAAAATGTAGATTTTTGAAGATTTCAAAGTAAAATGTTGAAGATTTTAAGGATTTTCAAAGATTTCAAGATAATAAAATAAATTTCTTAAGATTCCTGGGAATATTCAAAGTAATTCTTTATTTTTTTAAATTAATATGAAAAGAATATTTAAAAAAGATTTACAAATATTACAAAATATTGTCAACAATAAATCCGGAAGATTTCGAAACAATTTTAGGAATAATTTGAGTCAGTTTTAAATATATTTAGGAATTTTTGGAATTTTGAAGAGATTAAAAATATTATAAAACTTTGAAAGATTTCCGAACGTTTACAGAATATTCTTACATTTTTCCCTATAATTATTTGAAATTATTATTGTTAATTTTTTTTTATTCTGGTTTCAAAAATCTTTTTTGGTTGCAAATTCAACAATTTTGTGGCAAATTCGTTTTTTTTTTAAACTTAAAATTAATTTCTTTTGGTAAAAATGGAATCTTTTTTATTAAAATTGCTGATGTTTGGTTTGAAATTAAAATATTTTTTGGCTGAGGACTCAACTATTTTGTTGAAAATTAATCTTTTTGAAAGAATTAAATTCTTTTTGATTTAAAATTAAAAATATTTCTTTGTTTAATGATCAACTATTATATTTTTGATCAAATCTCGTGTTTTTTGGTCGAAAATTAAACAACTTGGTTAAAACTTAATTTACTTTGTTAAAAATTCACTTGTTTGGTTGACGATTCATCATTTTAGTTCAAAATTCATATCTTTGTTTACAAATTTAACTATTTTGTTGAAATTTGTCTGTTTTGGTAGGAAATTAATCTTCTTGGTTGAAAATTTATCTTTCTGGTTGAGGATTCAACTATTTAAAAAAATTTTTTTGTTTATTTATGATTTTAACGGTTTGTTATTTAAAATTAAAATCTTTTTGGATTACAGTTTCAACTATTACAATTACTGTTGAGAATTCATATTTTTTGGTTGAAAATGCAATTACTCCATTAAAATTTGAACTACTTTGTTAAAAAGTCATCTCTTTGGCGGAAGATTCATAATTTTAGTTGATAATTTTCGGGTTGAAAATTTAATTTTGTTGTAAAAAATTTCGTCTCTTTTGAAAAATAGATAATTTTTTGTTGTTGAAAATACAACTGGTAGAAAATTAATCTTTTTTAGTGGAGGATTGAACTATTTTGTTGAAGAATAACTTTTTTGTTGAAATTTTGATTTGGCATATCTGAAATTTTCAAAAATCTTCTTAAATTTTTTCAAAAATCATAGGAAAATTATATTTATATAAATATAACCTTAAAAACTCGAATTCGACATTTTTTTGTATTAAAAATTATTTTTTCCTGCAAATTATAATTTGCCTAATTTTTGTATTGTAGTCTGAGAAATCTTTTTTGGTTGCAAATTCAATCATTTTGTTGCAAATTTGCCTTTTGACTTAAAAATTCATTTCTCTTGGTAGAAATGTCATCTTTTTTTATTAAAATTGCAAATGTTTGGTTTAAAATTCAAATCGTTTTTGGCTAAGGACTCAACTATTTTGTTGAAAATTCATCTTTCTGAATAAATAAACTCGTTTTGATTTAATATTAACAAATATTTTTTAGTTTAATGATTAACTATTATATTTTTGGATGAAAATTCGTCGTTTCTGGTTGAAAATTGAACTACTTGGTAAAAACTGAAATTAATTTGTTAAAAATTCACTTTATTTGTTTGACGATTCATCATTTTAGTTCAAAATTCATTACTTTGGTTGAAAATGTAACTATTTTGTGAAAAATTTGTCTGTTCTGGCAGTAAATTAATCTTCTTAGTTGAAAATGTATCTTTTTGGTTGAGGATTCAACTAATTTGTTAAAAACTTGTTGTTTGTTTATGAGTTCACTTTTTGTTATTTAATATTAAAATCTCTTTAGATTATAATATCAACTATTACATTTATTGTTGATCCATTAATTTTTTGTTTGTTGAAAATGCAATTACTCCATTAAAACTTGAACTACTTGATTAAAAAGTCATTTCTTTGGTTGAAGATTCATCACTTTAGTTGAAAATTTTCGGGTTAAAGTTTTTTACTTTTTTGTAGAAATTTCATCTCTTTTGGAAAATATTGATTTTTTTGTTGTTGAAAATACAACTGGCATAAATTAATCCTCTTTAGTTGAGGATTTGGGAGGACTGAAAAATCCCGCAAAATAAAATTCCAGACTCTGTAAAATTCCCAAATAATAAAATTCCGGAATGATATAGTTCCTGAATTATAAAATTCGCCCCGAATAATAAAATTCCCGACAGTTTCTATAATATTACCGAATTTAAAAATGGTCAAATAATAAAATTCTCAATAGAAAATGGCCGAATTATAAAATATCCAAACTGGAAAATTCCTGAATTTAAACAATTACAATTTTTTCTATAAATATTATTTATTTATTAAAAATACAATAGTCAAATATTTTTATCACAAACAAATTTTAATGTTCAAAGTTTCTAAAATTATTGTTTGGATTTATTATAATAATAATTGAAAAATATATATTTCTGGATGGAAATTTCTTTCAATTATTGTTATTTTAAATTCGAACAATAATTTGAATAACTTCAAACATTCAAAATAATTTTGCTTCATAAAAAGATTTATTTATTGTATTTTTAATAAACTAACAAAATTTATTTTAAAAAATTAATTATTTAAATTCGGGAATTTTCGAATTGAGTTATTTTAAAGTGTCGGGAATTTTATTTTTCGGGATTATTATATATATATATATATATATATTATATATTATATTATATATCCACCTAGAACCACTACCCGAATCGGGTAGTGTCACGCCTACCCTATTCAGTCGTCCCGAGGATTTTACAATTTAGTTTATAATTTGTCATTTTTTGATGAAATTTATATTTACCTAATCTTAAAATATTAAATTCGAAATTTTTATTTTGTATTCAAAATTATTTTGCCCCTCAAATCGAGAAACTACATACGCGCGTAGCGCGCAATTAATGATACTAGTGATTTAAATTTTAAATAATACAATACTCTAAACCTTCAAATAAGAAAATGGCTAATTTCAATCGCTTTCAATTTCACATGATACAAATTTTAATTTTAAAATTGTTTAAAATAGGAAAAAGTATCTCGCCAACAGGCTTGATATCACATTATTAAATTTTCTAATAATATTAATTAAAAATAATGCAATAAATATTATTTCAGACTGATATTAACCATTTTGTACAACGTCAGCGTGAATGCAACAGGAGTGCAGTGGCTGCTAGATTTTCAAGTGGCGGATAATGTTTTAAGTCAGTGTTTGAAAGAAACCACACCGAAGGACTTAAATCTACTTTGCCTCAGTATTTTGCACTCTATAACTTGTGACCTAGCTGATCCCAAACACCTGCAAGAAATCCTTCAGTCTATTCAACTCGAAAAAATTGATAAGATCGCTCTTTCTGCAGAAAAACAAATAGTCACCATGACAAGAGAAATTAAAAAAAATTTGAAAAAAGCAAGACACCTTTTGCACTTCAACAAACAGAAAATCAACAATGAATAAAGTCGCTTTAATCTTTTATCGATTTTTTGAATAACTTTTGACATGCTTCTGAAATTGAAAATCAATTCAACTAAAATTTTTTTTAGTCTTGAATATTATTTTCTAAGCCTTTGAACAATTATTTTTAAAATTTTTTCGAATTCTATTGTATGAAGACACTAGTTTTTGAACTGCAGAAAAAAATGTAAATCCAAGACTTTTAAACTTGGATGCTACGATTCATCGTAAAATCACGAAAATTTTAATATTTAAAAAGTAGGATTTCTCAGATGAAGTCCACCAATATTTTTTTAAGTAGCACATTTGTTTTTTATATTGTTTACAAATTGGGTAATAAACAGTCTAAATAATAAGGCCTATGTCTATTTAATTAGATTAGATAAGAAGGCAAAATGTAAACAGAAGAACAACCTTAGTAAGGTTGGCTGGGTTGCTACAGGTCAGGGAATTCCAGAAAGTCAGGGAATTTCAAGGAAAACCTGACAGACTCAGGGAATTTTCGATAAACTGAAGTTGAAGTCAATTGGATTATTTTGTTGAAAATTCTTTTTTTTTTTAATTATTTTTTAACTGAAAATTGAACTATATCTTTTTTGGTTGACAATTTATCTCCTTCAGTTGAAAAATTAACTATTTAGTTGAAAATTCCTGTACTTTATTAACAAATAATCTTTTTTCGTACAAAATTATTATTTTTTGATAGAAATTCAATCTTCATGATTTAAAATTCATCTCTTTGGTTGAAAATTGAACTATTTCCTTGAAAATTTATTTTATCGATTTAATTGAACTATTCTATTTTAAGTTGAAAATTGATCTGTTTTAGGTGAAAATTCAACGATTTTTTTGAAAACTCATATTTTTTCAAGAAAAGTATGCTTATCAGTTAAACATTTATCTTTTTGCTTAACAATAATTCATGTGATTGGTTGAAAATTGAACTATTTCGTTGAAAATTTATCTGTTTTAGGTGAAAATTCAACTACTTTTTTGAAAACTCGTCTTTTTGCAAGAAAAGTATTCTCATTAGTTAAACCTTTATCTTTTTGTTTATCAAAAATTCATCTCTTTGGTTCAAAATTGAACTATTTCGTTGAAAATTTATTTCATCTATTTAATTGAACTATTCTATTTTAAGTTGGAAATTTATTTGTTTCCGGTGAAAATTCAACTATTTTGTTGAAAATTGTTTTTTTTTTGCTAAAAAAGGAATCTCATTAGTTAAAACTTCATTTTTTTGGTTAAACATTCATTTCTTTGGTTTAAAAATTTAACTTTTTTGCGGATTTTTTAAATTAAAAATTAATTTGTTGTTGTTGTAACTATTCTATTTTTGGTTGAAAATAGATCTTTTTTAGTTGAAAATTCATATATTTGTTGCAAATCATTCTAGTTAAAAAATAATTTCTTTGGTTGAAAATTCGTTTCAACTAAAATTTGATTTTTTTAAAACCGAAAATGTAACTATTCCATGTTTGCTTGAAACTTTATCTTTCTTAGAAGAAAATTAATTAATTTTAGCATTTTTAGGTTACAAATTCAATTATATTGGTAGAAAATTCATATTTTTGGGTTAAAAATTCAACCGTTTTGTTAAAAATTCATATTTTCGGGTTGAAAACTTAATCCTTTTGCAGGAAATTTGCCTTTTTGATTTGAAAATTCAAAATTTTAGATGGTTTCTTTTTCTCTATGGACTAAAAAAATTTTCTTGGTAGCAAATTCAACACTTTTGTTGAAAATTCCTTGTTTTGGTTTGAAAATTAGTCTGTTTTGGTTGTGAATTCAACTAATTTGTTTAAAATTCGTATTTTTTGGTTGAATTTAAATGTTTTTGATTGAAAATTAAATAATTTTTTCGTGGAAATATAAACTATATTACACTTTTTGTTGGGAATTCATTTTTTCATCGAAGATTCATCACTTTGATTGAAAATTTAACTATTTTCTTGACAATTACTTATTTCTTGTTTGAAAATTAATTGTTTCAACTGAAAATTTAATTCATCATAATTCGTCGATGACCCCTTATAAAATTACGTATGACTGTTTTCATTAAAAGTGTTTAAAATATATTTTTAGAAACATTTTTGTTCATGAACATTATCGATCTCCTATAGGTGTAAGGTTGTTTTCACACTTAAAAGAAAAATTTTGAACGGCCAGGGAAAATGAAAAATTGACCAGGGAAAAGTCAGAGCAAGTCAGAAAATTTTGAAATTGGGATTTTGTAAAATTAAACTTTAAGCGATGCTATTCCACTTTTGATCAGTTTTGCTTCCTTATAGAGAGAGGTTTGTAATTACCTAAATTTTAAAATATAATTTTTCGACCATGAATGAATATATTTATATCAATGAATATATTTTGAAGTTATCATCACTTAACTCTGGGTTTTTATTGTTAAAAAAATATTAATTTTGTTTAAAATCAAGGGACCATCTTTAGGAAGCAAGAGTCCGTAAGTTTGAACAAAGGAGTTCAAGTTTTAACAGAGCAGTTGAATTTTCAACCAAAAAAGATTAATTCTCAACGAAAAATATAATATTTGATATTTCATTTAAAAAATATTTTTATTTTAAATCGAAAACAGTCGAAATCATCCAAAGAAGACGAAATATCAACAAAATATTTAAATGCTTAACCAAAACAGTTGCATTTTGAACCAAACAAATTTATTTTCTACCATAAAAGGAGAATTTTCAACAAAATAGTTACATTTTCAGCCTAAAATATGAATTTTTAACTAAAATGATAAATCTTAAAATAAAAAATTTAATTTTTAACAAAGTAGTTCTACTTTCGACCAAATAGTTAACTAAATAGTTAATAGTTTTCTGTACATTTGTTGACCCAGAAAAAGCGTTTGTCAAGGTGGATAGAAGTAAACTTTGGGAAGTCCTAAAAGAATACGGAGTCAATGGATGGCTCCTACAAGCAATAAGAACAATATATGCAGGTAGCAAATCGTGCATAAGGGTAAATGGGAAACTGAATTACTGGTTTGATACTATGCAAGGTTTTAGGCAAGGATGCGTTATTTCCTCATAGCTATTTATCATATTCATGGACAAGTGTCTAAGAATGGAGCTAAGAATGGCCTTCTTCGAAGAAGAAGGCGTGAATCTCGGGACAGTAAGGGTACGTGGGTTAGCGTTCGCAAATGATAAGGTTGTTATGGCAGAGTCAACCGAAGACTTGCAAAGAATGTTGAACAAACTGAATACAAGCATGAAGAACATGGATTTTAAAATTAACGTGAATAAAACAAAAATTATGGTGTTTGAAGGAAAGGTTGAGAAAACAAGATGCAATATTGTCCTAAATAATTAAAGAATAGAACAAGTTGATAAGTACATATATATCTTGGTAGTTTATTCACTAATGACAGAATAGTATACACATTGCGTGACCCTCGTCATGCATACAATTTTTCATCATACCGTTAATCGAAATTCAACTTGAGAAGCCTAAATCTTGAAAAAATTTGGTAATTTTATTGATTTTTGTAATTAAGAAGACTCTAGTGAATTGAATGAGGGAAATAGAGTGGGAAATAGGCGAGTGGACAGAAAAAAACCGTCATTTACATTGTTTTGTCACTTTCTTCTCTAGGGTAGAAAACTCGATTTCGACCCGCTCCACAGGCATCGAATGTCGAATTTTTGATTGAGGTATGATGAAAAGATAGATGCAGAGATAGATAAGCGTATAAATGAGAGTAAGAAAGTTCTCGGTAGAGCGGGACCCATTATCAGAAGGAAAAACATATCAAATAAAGCTGAAATGGCTAATGGACAAAGTTATTGACGTAAGAATCCTCAAATAATGTTGTTTAGATGAGACACTATTTGTCAGGAAACAAGGATTAGTATATCAAAGAAAATTAGATGGCAGCGTACCCAGAGGCAGACCGAGGAAAGAATGGTTAGAATGTGTGAATGCGATCCTAATTCGAAGAGACATAAGAAGCCATAGAAGCACAAGAGCTTACATGAGAAAATGCATGGACGTGAAGGAAGCTAAAGGTATGCCAGGACAGAAAAGTGTGGCGACAAATAGTTTATAAAAGGAGTGTCAGTGGAGTGAATGACGCCTGAAACAAGAGACCTTGGACACTAATGGACCCGAGTGGAGAGCTTTACATAATGACTTTGTGAAACTCTTCGCCTGGGGTGATCGCTAAAGAGATTGATCAGAGACCTGGGTCGCAGCAATGTTGCAGAACGGACGTGTTGTATAAATAAAGAACACGAAAATTCTAGATGAATCTAATCTTATAATAATAATAATAATAGTTGAATTTTCTTACTGGGTTTTAGAGGAGACTGGGGTGAGATGAGCATACGAGGTCAAATGAGACACTGAATTTTCTCTAAAAATGAGAATGATCAAATTTGCAACAACAGAATCCTGGAAAGAAATGACTGAAAATAACGGATAATATTTTTAACATGATGTTTGTGGTGAATCTTATTCATCGAACTTGAATCTACTAACGAATTTATATACAATTAATTATTAAAAACAGGTGAAAAACTTTGTTCTGAAGATTTGAGTCGTTTTGAGTGGAATTTTCAAAAATAGGTAAATATTTAAAGAAGAGTTGCAATGGTGAAAACTTACACAAGAAAAACTGACATTCGTGGTTATTTTTAGTTTTTTCAACCAATAATAATTTAATTAATATTTTAAATTAATTTAATTAATTAATATTCATTTATTATTATTATCATTTAATAATTTTTTAATAGTAAATATTTATTCATAACAAATTTATTTCAATTAATATTTCACTAACAGAAATAATGATCAATTTATTTCAATGAATGTATATTTTTAGTTTAAATGAAATCAATTTGCTTCCTCATAGAAAAAGCTTTGTAACAATGGAAATTTTCGAACTTCATTTTTTGACATATCTTAACATAATTCGACCGTGTGTGCGTGTGTGTATAAGTGTGTCATCATTACTCTTTTTGTGATATCTCGAAAACAAGTTGAGCTAGAGTAGTGAAATTTTGAGGGATTGTAGTCCTAAATAATGCACATTATTAATTAGGTTTCAAGCCGGATCAGATAAGAATAAATATTTGTTGTTTGATTTTATATTTTTCTCAAAAATAGTTTTAAATGTGATTTTATTTGTGCTATTCTGATTATATTCAAGAAACGCGAATTTTATACGTAGAATCTAATTATATTTATATTTTTTAACACAAAAGGTTGAGGTTTATTCATTAAATATCGTGAGAAAGACAAAAAATAATTTTAAAATTTCAAAATTTTTATGAATTTTTATCTCAGTATTAGCAGTAATACCAGGTCCTGTGAGTCAAATTTTTACCAACACGGGGTGGTATTTAGTTCATATAATTCGATAAAATGCTTATAGCTATCACCAGACTAACATTCATCTTTAAACATTTTTTAATTTTTTGTCTGCAAGTATATTTTTGTTTATGATATTTAGTTATGATATCTTTATTGAAGAATAGATGTGATGTTAATTCTTTCGTGTGGTGATAGTTCGAGTTCTGATATGTACAAATTTATAGATCTTTCTTGGGTGAACAGTTAGTGATGCATATCGAGCGATCGATCCGAGAATCCGACGAGAGGGAGAAAAGTGATCGTCTTTTTAAAACGTCATATCAGTTCGAATCGTCTCGTGAGACGATCATCTCGCTAAGTCGATCGAACCAAGCAAATTGTTTCTAAAACTGTATGTAAGCATTTGATTCATAAATCATTCAAAAGCTTTTTGAATTAAAAATAAAATTAACTCACTTAACAAAACAAAAAATTGTAGAGAAAACTTTTTAGCGAAATATTTCTAAGCTAAAATGGTTAGATTTAAATTTATATACTCAACCTTTTAAAGCAAATTCAAGCTTGCGAAAAAAATTCGAAAGTTAGCAAGTCTTTCATGAAAGTCAAGGTTAGAAGTTTGTTGTGTCGCTGCATACGAATTTTTGGTAAAAATTGAAAAAACTCAAATAGTGGATTGAACATGACGCACTATTATTTGAAAATTTAATAAAATTGTAGATTGTTTTAAATTAATGCTTTATTAATCAATTCGATATTAAAACATAGGTTCTATTTGTCTAATAACATTTGAATCTGAGGTGCCAAGCTACAAGTAACCCACGAATTAATACACATTAGAAATTTAATTGATTCATTTTCGAGACGATTTCTATGTTTCCTGATGGTTAGGGAACCACGAGAAAATACTCATTCTGCTGATACAGATGTAGCTGGTATGCACAGTAAATCACGAGCCATTAAAGACAGAGTAGGGAAGAGCTTCTCGTTCTGATGCCACCATTTCAGAACATCTTGATCTTCATCAGCACATTCTTGTGATAGGTAAAGATGTATCTCTTTTCGCCATTCTCGATTAGAGGATTTGGAATTTCGAGTGATCTGCTTTTTCTTAGTTTTCTTTTTCAATTCGGCGAACACATTGATTTTGAGGGCCTCTTTTCGTGTTCCCCA
>CAKNYM010022560.1:0-19460 GCA_932195095.1 Andricus curvator | reverse complement strand
TCGGGAATTTCATTTTTTGGGATTTTTAAGTCGCCCCAATTTTCTGTCGGAATTTTATTATTCGGGAATTTTCAAATTCGGCAATATTATAAACAGTTCGGGAGTTTTATTATTCGGGAATTTTTATATTTCGGCAATTTCGTAATTTCGGGAATTTTGTACTCGGAAATTTTACATTTTCGAGAATTGAAAAATTCCCAAATAATAAAGGGACGAATGCAAAATCCCAAAAATTAAAATTCCCGAGAGTGTACAATTTCCGAACCGCAAAATTCCCGAATAATAAAATTCGCAAATAATACAATTTCCTAATAATAAAATTTCCGAATTGGAAAATTCCCGAAAAATGAAATTCCCGAATTAGAAATTTCCCGAATAATAAAATTCTCGAATGATAAAATATCCTAATAATATAATTCCCGAATAATAAAATTCCCAAATTGGAAAATTCCCGACAGAAAATTGCCGAATTATAAAATATCTGAACTAAATTATTTATTTATCAAAAATATAATAATAAAAAACTCTTAATAAAAAAATTATTAGTAAGTTTGAAGTTTCTAAAATTATTTTTTAAATTTAAAATAACAATAATTGGAAAAAATATATTTCTAGATGAAAATTGTTCTCAATTACTGTTATTTTGAATTCAACCAATCAGTTTAGAAACTTTAAATATTAAAAATAATTTTTTTGATGAAAATATTTGATCATTGTATTTTTAATAAATAAATAATATTAATAAACAAAATTAATTCTTTAAATTCGGGAATTTTCAAATTCGACAATATTATAAACTGTTCGGGAGTTTTATTATTCGGGAGTTTTCCAATGCGGAATTTTTATATTTCGGCAATTGTATAATTTCGGGAATTTTATTACTCGGAAATTTTACATTTTCGGGAATTGAAAAATTCCCGAATATTAAAGGGACGACTGAAAAATCCCGAAAATTAAAATTCCCGACAGTGTGAAATTTCCGAACCGGAAAATTCCCGATTAATAAAATTCGTGAATAATAAATTTTTCTAATAATAAAATTTCCTAATAATAAAATTCCCGAATAATAAAATTTCCGAATCAGAAATTTCCCGAGTAATAAAATTCTCGAATAATAAAATATTCTAATAATGAAATTTCCGAATTGGAAAATTCCCGACAGAAAATTGCCGAATTATAAAATATTCGAACTTGAACATTTTCGAATTTGAACAATTAAAATTTGTTATAAATATTATTTATTTATTAAAAATATAATAATCAAATACTTGTAATAAAAAAATTATTGTTAAGTTTAAAGTTTCTAAAATTATTGTTTGAATTTAAAATAACAATAATTGGAAAAAATATATTTCTAGATGAAAATTGTTTTCAATTATTGTTATTTTGAATTCAAACAATAATTTTAGAAACTTTAAATATTAAAAATAATTTTCTTGATAAAGATATTTGATTATTGTATTTTTAATAAATAAATAATATTTATACAAAAATTTAATTCTTTAAATTCGGGTATTTTCTAGTCCGGATATTTTATTATTCGGGAATGTTCAAATTCGGCAATATTATAAACTGTTCGGGAGTTTTATTATTAGGGAGTTTTCCAATGCGGAATTTTTATATTTCGGCAATTGCATAATTTCGGGGATTTTATTACTCGGAAATTTTACATTTTCGGGAATTTAAAAATTCCCGAATGATAATGGGACGACTGAAAAATCCCGAAAATTAAAATACCCGACAGTGTAAAATTTCCGAACCGGAAAATTCCCGATTAATAAAATTCCCGAATAATAAAATTCGTGAATAATAAAATTTTCTGATAATAAAATTTCCGAATTGGGAAATTCCCGAATTAGACATTTTCCGAATAATAAAATTCTCGAAAAATAAAATATTCTAATAATAAAATTCCCGACAGAAAATTACCGAATTATAAAATATCCGAACTAGAACATTTCCGAAGTTGAACAATTAGAATTTGTTATAAATATTATTTATTTATTAAAAATATAATAATCAAATACTTATATTAAAAAAATTATTGGTAGCGTTCAAAGTTTCTAAAATTATTGTTTGAATTTAAAATAACAATAATTTGGAAAAAATATATTTCTAGATGAAAATTGTTTTCAATTATTGTTATTTTGAATTCAAACAATAATTTTAGAAACTTTAAATATTAAGAACAATTTTCTTGATGAAAATATTTGATTATTGTATTTTTAATAAATAAATAATATTTATAAACAAAATTAATTCTTTAAATTCGGGAATTTTTTAGTTCGGATGTTTTCCAATTCGGAATTTTTATATTTCGTCAATTGTATAATTTCGGGAATTTTATTACTCAGAAATTTTACATTTTTGGGAATTGAAAAATTCCCGAATAATAAAGGGACGACTGAAAAATCCCGAAAATTGAAATTCCCGACAGTGTGAAATTTCCGAACCGGAAAATTCCTGATTAATAAAATTTCCGAATAATAAAATTCGCGAATAATAAAATTTCCTAATAATAAAATTTCCGAATTGAAAAATTCCAAAATAATAAAATTCTCGAATTAGAAATTTCCCGAATAATTAAATTCTCGAATATTAAAATATTCTAATAATGAAATTCCCGAATTGGAAAATTTCCGACAAAAAATTGCCAAATTATAAAATATTCGAACTAGAAAATTGCCGAATTTGAACAATTAAAATTTGTTATAAATATTATTCATTTATTAGAAATATAATAATCAAATACTTTAAAAAAAATTGGTAATGTTTAACGTTTCTAAAATTATTGTTTGAATTTAAAATAAAAATAATTGGAAGAAATATATTTCTAGATGAATATTGTTTTCAATTATTGTTATTTTGAATTCAAACAATAATTTTAGAAACTTTAAATATTAAAAATAATTTTCTTGATAAAGATATTTGATTATTGTATTATTATTAAATAAATAATATTTATAAAAAAATTTAATTGCTTCAATTCGGGAATCACCATAAAATGCTTCTATTGTAATTTAAAAAAAAAAGAAAAAATGTTCCTAAAAAAAAAAATTCCTTCTTTCTTGGACAAAAAATAAAAAAGAGGAAAGAAAAATGAGAAGGCAACCAACCACATCCCCTTCCTTCTATTTTTTTATTTCTTTCGTCCTTTTTATTTTTATTATTATCAAGAAAGAACAAATTTTTTTTTCAGGAAAATTTTCCAATTAGGGAATGTTATTATTAGGAAATTTTTTTATTATTTGGGAATTTTCCAATTCGGGAATTTTATTTTTCGGGCTTTCTCAGTCGTCCCCAGGGAAGAAAAATATGCATCTAATTTAACTTTTTATGTGGTTTAACAAATTCTTGATTTAATGAACCATTTTTTCAGGGATATTAAGGAGATGAATTCTAATCAGGCAAAAACATCTGTCGAAACTTCTAAGGAAGTAATGAATGACAAGACCCTGAAATCAAAGGGAGAAAAGGACAGAAGGCTAAGAGAAAAACAGCAAGCTAATACCAAAAAATTTATGGATGAAAGAAAAAATGTTACGATAAAACAGGGTCGAGATAAGGAAAAATTAAAAGTCGCCCAGGAAAAATCTGTTGCTGATTTGGATAAAAATATCGAGGCTGTACGTTTTAAAATATTATTCAAACTTAAAATTAAAAAAAGATATAAAATTTTCCAAATTTAGCGTTTATTATATAAATATCTAACTACAAAATTTAAAATTTGTTTCAGACTTTGGAGATGTATAAGAACGAAGCAATACAACTGGAAATTGCAGCAAAAACCGAATTTTACGTCTAAATAAAAAAAGTAATCAAATATTCCATTTTTGTAAAAAAATCTATACATGCAATGATTTGTATCTTTTTCTTTCAAGATACAATTTTTTTGGGGAGTGTATTTTTGAATGAATTTAATGAAAATTAATTTAATAATTTCACAATTATTAAAATTAACATTTCAAAAGATTGTATTCAGTTGTAATTGTTACTGTTAAATTTTGTTATTATATATCCTATTTGTGGTTGTCAATTGCAATCAATTATTTTATCTTGACAAAATAAATCTAATTTTATAAATTAAGTTTAATATCAATTACATTTTTTTATCATTATTCAGGATGTCTAGCGGGTCTTCATAAAAAAAGGCTAGGACTTTACCAGATTTCCCAGGACAAAAAAATTAATTTTTCCAGGTAACTTTTTTTACGGTGAAAAAATCCTTGTCGTGAAACATAATAAAAATTGTAGGTCTAGTGGAACTAAAAAAAGTGCCATATGCGAAATTGCTCATACGCTCCCAAAATCTGATTTTTTGGTCAAAAACCCGTTTTTTGGTAATTTTTAATTTTATCACGGTGAAAAAACACTACGCTGCAATTGAAAATACTTCATAGTTTCTCATTTTTGCAACTTTAACTATTTAATGAAATTTTTTTATTACATTTAAGAAAATTAAATTTTCAACAAAATAGTTCAATTTTCAACAAAATAGTTCAATTTTTAAACAAGTTGCTGAATTTTTACCCTAGAATGATAAATTTTCAACCAAAATGATCAAATTTTAAACAAAAAAGATTAAACTTCAACCAAAAACAGGTGCATTTTTAACGAAATAATTGAATTTTTAACCAAATACTGGAATTTTCTACCGACAAAAATGAATTTTCAACCAAATTTTAACCAAAAATAACTGAATTTTTAACCAAAGAGTTGAATTTAAAAAAATTAAATTTTCAACAAATCGGTTCAATTTTTAATCAAATTGTTGAATTTTCAACTAAAAAAGATAAATTTTCGGTACACAAAATTTCAACTAAGACAATGAATTTTTAATAAAGTTGGTAAATTTTTAACCAAAAAATACCATTTTTCTAGTCAGAAGACGAATTTTCAACAAAACATTTGAATTTTCAACCCGCAAATAATAATTTTCTACTAAAAAGACGAATTTTCAACAAAATAAATTAATTTTTAATGAAAATTATGAATCTTCATGCACAAAATTTTTTTTTTTAACAAAGTAGTTCAACTTTTAGCCCAGAATTAAAATGTGCTAATCAAAAAGACAATTTTTTAATAAATAATGTCAATATAGTCAATATAGAAAAAAATTTAACCAACAAAGAGGAACTTTTATCCAAAAAAATTTCTTTTCTACCAATAAAGACAAATTTTTAACGAAGAAAGATCAATTTTCAATAAAAAATGGAAAAATATAGAATTAATTTTAAATAAAAAAAAATTTGAACAAAATAGTTCAATTATCAACCAAAGAGATGAAACATCAAAGAAAAAAATAAATTGTTAACAAATTGATTCAACTTTTACCCAAGTAGCTGAATGTTAAAAAAAAGATCAATTTCCAACCAAAAATAGAACAGTTATATTTTGAATTTTCAAGACAAAAAGACGAATTCTTCCCAAAACAGTTGAATTTTCAACCCGAAAATATAAAGCTTTCACCAAAACCTTTAATTTTAACCAAAATAATAAAATTTGTAACTAAATTTAATTAAACTTATTTATTAAAGTTATCTAGAAAAAACGTTGAAATCCCTAGAAATCCCTTAAAATCCTTGGAGATTTATTAAAATCCTTTAAATCTTGTGAAATTCCTTGAAAAGTTTACGGCCGGCCTGGGAGGCTGCCGGAAGGCAGAGTGGGCGAGACTGACTTTGCTGTGCAAAGAGGTTCGCGCCATTCACTGTGCCAGGGGGTACGCCTCTCACACGCGAGGTATATTACCAGAACTAGGATTTTTATGAAATCTGACGAAATCGCTTGAAATCCATGGAAATTCTCTGGAATTCTTAAAATTGGTCAAAATCTTACGTTAAATAAATAAATCATTTGTTTTTACTTTCTCTTTCTTTTACCAACAAGGTATTGTAAAAGATTTCATGGGATTGTAAAGGATTGCATGGGAGTGCACCAGATTGAAGGAGTATTTAACCCTTAAAAAAAAAAATATTTTTTCTCCAAGGCCATGTGATGGGTGGGTCACGTGACCAGATTCCTACCTTACCGGCACTTTTTTTCCTAACTTATTTTCACACGAATAGCCACATCGAGTTGAAAATTTGGCATAATAAATAAGAAGCACTAAGAAATGTGGGTCTGGTCCTAAATTTTAGTAATCATGAAAAAGGTTTTTTTTGTATATAATTTTTTTTCTGCTTTTTTCATGATTATTAAAATTTAGGACCATACCCACCTTTCTTAGTGCTTCTCATTTATTATTCCAAATTTTCAACTTGATGTGGCTATTCGTGTGAAAATAAGTTAGGAAATATAAAAAGTGTCGGTAAGGTAGGCATCCGGTCACGTGACCCACTCGTCACATGGCCTTAAGGGAATACACATTTCAGGAATATGCGCAAAATTCAAGGACTTTTCCAGTCTTTTCCAGATGAAAGAAATTCAAGAATTTTTCCAGGTTTTTAAGGATTTCCAGGACGCTAGACACCGTGAATTATTGAATACACACAACTCCCGATATAAGATCCCTCGGTTTACGATATTCCTAGAACTTATATCCTCCGCAGTTTCGTGATGAGAGCAGCCGCGGGGCCGAAGGAGAGGGTGTGCTCCGTCAAGCGTGACAAACAGCTCGAGGGCCGCCCTCTCAGCGCGTTAGTCGCATCAGGTTGCGTCATGCGTCCAAATCCAACAGAAATGGTTCATGTGGCCCTGCCTGTTTATGTCTAGATTCCCCCGATTTAAGATCAAGGCCAAGGCAAGCCATGGCCGAAGCTAGTCTTATATCGCGAGTTGAGTGTAGGAATAAAACGAAAGGAAAAAAGGATTGCTATTCAATTCAATAAAAGAAGGAAAAGGAAAATACTGTGGAAATTTGTTTATTAACAAAGATTTTGCAACATTGGATGATGTAATTTTTTAATGGTTTTCTTTCGTTGCACGTCTTCTCACTATGATAAACTTGATTTTTTACCTCCTTATTTAAATGCAATTTTAAAATTGGAATTACAAAAATTTGTATCATTTATATTTAAATATGGTTTCAACAAAACTTCGAAACCTCCATTCTACAAAAATATATACAAAAATATTTTTGTGCTAATTGAACATTATGTAGACATTTTCATTAAATTAAATTGTTTTCTTAAATTTTAGTAATTTTTTACGGTTGTGATTTTGGCATTTGATAATTTGGATTTGTTTGAATAAGACTATTCATTTCCTGAAGTGGTTCTTTCAGAAGGTCTTCTTCAAAAGAATGTAGCGGTTCTGTGCAATATTCCTGGCCACAAATTGTGCAGGCCTCAAAATGCGGCTTCACGGAATTTTTTATTTTCTGAAAAAGAATTTATCAATTAAACCTATTTATTATATATATCTGCGTTGAGCTAAAAAAAAGGATGTCTATAAGATTCCGTTTATTTTGGTACATCCCTGCCGGAAGTAAAAAGATAGAGATCCTATCTTTTTGAATAATTTTGAATCTTTATGATAGAAAGAGATAGAGAAAATGTATCCCATTCTATCTCTTTACATCTATCAACGTCTACCTTTTTCTAGCTCTTTGTCAATCCAAATTCACGTCTATCTTTTTCAATCCCCTCTTCCCTATCTCATCCTATCCTTTATCTATTCATGTCAATTTTCTTCTATCTCTGTTAATCTAAATTCCCGTCTATCTTTTTCAATCTCTTCTTATCTATCTATCTCATCTTATATTACATCTAGCAACGCCTATCTTTTTATATCTTTTTTCAAATCTAAATTCACGCCATCTTCTTCAATCCCCTTCTCCATCTTATCATATTCTTGATCTATTTACGTCAATCTTTTTCTATCTCTGTTAATCTAATTCACAGCCTATCTTTTTATATCTCTTTGTCAATCTAAATTTCCGTCTATCTAATTCTAATTTCCAATCTCCTCTCCTCTCTTCTTCTATATCTCATCTTACACTACACCTAGCAATGCCTTTCATTTTCTATCTCTTTGTCAATCTAAATTCCCGTCTATCTTTTTCAGTCCCCTCTCCTCTCCTCTTCTCTATCTCATCTTACATTACATCTAGCAACACCTATCTTTTTATATCTCTTTGTCAATCTAAAGTCACGTATTTTTTTCAATTCCCTCTTCTATATCTCATCCTGTCCTTTATCTATTTATGTCAATCTTTTTCTATCTCTGATTATCTAAATTACCGTCTATCTTTTTTAATCTCTTCTCCTCTTCTCTATCTCAGCTTATACTATATCTAGCAACGCATATCTTTTTATATCTTTTTGTCAATCTAAATTCACGTCTATCTTTTTCAATCCCCTCTTCTCTATTTGAACCTATCCTTTATCTATTTATGTCAATCTTTTTCTATATCTGTTGATCTAAATTACCGTCTATCTTTTTCAATCTCCTCTCCTCTTATCTATCTCATCTTATACTACATCTAGCAACTCCTATCTTTTCTATCTCTTTGTCAATCTCAATTCACGTCCATCTTTTTTCAATCCGCTTTTATCTATCTTTTATCTATTAACGTCAATCATTTTCTATCTCTGTTAATCTAAATTCCCGTCCATCTCTTTCAATCTCCTCTTCCCTTCACTATCTCATCTTATACTATATCTAGCAACGCATATCTTTTTATATCTCTTTATCAATCTGAATTCACATCTATCTTTTTCTATCCCCTCTTCTCTATCTCATCCTATTGTTTATCTATTCATGTTAATCTTTTTCTATCTCTGTTAATCTAATTTACCGCCTATCTTTTTATATCTCTTTGTCAATCTAAATTCCCGTCTATCTTTTCCAATCTCGTATCCTCTCTTCTTATCTATCTCATCTTACAATATATCTAGCAACGCCTTTGTTTTTCTATCTCTTTGTCAATCTAAATTCCCGTCTATCTTTTTCAGTCCCCTCTCCTCTCCTCTTCTCTATCTCATCTTATACTACAACTAGCAACGCCTATCTTTTTATATCTCTTTTTCAATCTAAATTCACGTATTTTTTTCAATTCCCTCTTCTCTATCTCATCCTGTCCTTTATCTATTTATGTCAATATTTTTCTATCTCTGTTTATCTAAATTACCGTCTATCTTTTTAAATCCCCTCTTATCTATCCTTTATCTATTTATGTCGATCTTTTTATATCTCTGTTAATCTGAATTCCCGTCTATCTCTTCAAATCTCCTCTTCTCTTCACTATCTCATCTTATACCCTATCTAGCAACGCCTATCTTTTTATATCTCTTCGTTAATCTGAATTCCCGTCTCTTTTTCAATCTCCTCTTATCTATCTCATCTAATATTACATCTAGCCACGCCTATCTTTTTATATATTTTTGTCAAATAAAATTCACGTCTATCTTTTTCAATCCCCTCTTCTCTTTCTCAACCTATCCTTTATCTATTTACGTCAATCTTTTTCTATCTCTGTTAATCTAAATTAAAGTCTATCTTTTTCAATCTCCTCTCCTCTCCTCTTATCTATCTCATCTTATACTACATCTAGTAACGTCTATCTTTTTCTATTTCTTTGTCAATCTCAATTCACGTCCATCCTTTTCAATCTCCTCTCCTCTCCTATTATCTATCTCATCTTATACTACATCTAGCAACGCCTATCTTTTCCTATCTCTTTGTCAATCTCAACTCACGACAATCTTTTTCAATCCCCTCTTATCTATCCTTTATCTATTCATGTCAATCTTTTTCTATCTCTGTTAATCTAAATTTCAGTCTATATCTTTCAATTTCCTCTTCCCTTCACTCACTCATCTTATACTATATCTAGCAACGCCTATCTTTTTATATCTCTCTGTAATCTAAATTCACGCTTATCTTTTTCTATCCCCTCTTCTCTATCTCATCCTATTCTTTATCTATTTATGTTAATTTTTGTCTATTTCTGTTAAACTAATTTACCGTCTATCTTTTTATATCTCTTTGTCAATCTAAATTCACGTCTATCGTTTCCAATCTCCTCTCCTCTCCTCTCTTCTTCTCTATCTCATCTTACACTACATCTAGCAACGCCTTTCTTTTTCTATCTCTTTGTCAATCTAAATTTCCGTCTCTTTTTTCAGTCCCCACTCCTCTTCTCTATCTCTTCTAATACTACATCTAGCAACGCCTTTCTTTTTCTATCTTTTTGTCAATCTAAATTCACGTCTATCTTTTTCAATCCCCTCTTCTCTATCTCAATCTATCCTTTATCTATTTATGTCAATCTTTTTCTATCTCTGTTCATCTAAATTACCATCTATCCTTTTCAATCTCCTCTCCTCTCCTATTATCTATCTCATCTTATACTACATCTAGCAACGCCTATCTTTTTCTATCTCTTTGTCAATCTCAACTCACGACAATATTTTTCAATCCCCTCTTATCTATCGTTTATCTATTCATGTCAATCTTTTTCTATCTCTGTTAATCTAAATTTCAGCCTATCTCTTTCAAATTCCTCTTCTCTTCACTATCTCATCTTATACTATATCTAGCAACGCCTATCTTTTTATATCTCTTTGTAATCTAAATTCAGACCTATCTTTTTCTATCCCTTCTTCTCTATCTCACCCTATTCTTTACCTTTTTATGTTAATTTTTGTATATTTCTGTTAATCTAATTTACCATACCAACAGCCATACCACGCTGAAAAAACCAGTTCTCGTCAGATCACTGAAGTTAAGCAGCGTTGGGCGCGGTTAGCACTTGGATGGGTGACCATTCGAGAAAACTGAGTGCTGTTGGCACATCGTGGGTGTGGTAAACCCACACTTGTAGTTATTTACTACAAGTTATCAACCTAGAAACACTACCCGAATCGGGTAGTGTCACGCCTACCCCGAAAGGGAAATGGCTTAATGGTATACATACATACCGTCGATCTTTTTATATCTCTTTGTCAATCTAAATTCACGTCCATCTTTTTCAGTCCCCTCTTATCTATCCTTAATCTATTTATGTCAATCGTTTTCTATCTCTGTTCATTAAATTCTTGTCTATCTTTTTCAATCTCCTCTTCTCTATCTCGTCTAATACTACATCTAGCAACGCCTATCTTTTTCTATCTTTTTGTAAATCTAAATTTACGTCTATATTTTTCAATCCCCTCATCTCTTCTTTATTACATCCTATCCTTTATCTATTCATACCAATCTTTTTCTATCTCTCTTAATCTAAATTTATGTCTATCTTTTTCAATCCTCTCTTTTGTACCCTTCTGGAAGTAGAGAGATTAAAAATGATATAAGTTGGGGGGTAGGAAAAAATAGAATCATTCTATCTCTGTAATATAAATTCGAATGTCTAAGCTCTTTTTCTATCTTCCGCCATTGAGTACAATTATCATTTTCTTTCCCTTAAAATTCGGGAATCCATCGAAAAGTTAGGGAATTTATTTAAAAAATTAATTTTACGTTAATCAGGTATCATACCTTAGTCGACAACTATGTCGCTCTTAGCAAAGAGGTTTGCCAGGTCTTTACTTATAGACCGGAAGACTATTTCACTTGTTGGTTAATTTTACCGTCAGCCACCTACCGGCAAAATCTTCAGGCTGACGTGGATAGATAAAGGATATGATGAGATAGAGAAGAGAGGATTGAAATGGATAGAACGTAAATTTAGATTGATAAAGAGCTAGAAAAATATAATCATTGACAGATGTAGTATAGGATGAGATTGAAAAAGATAGATGGGAATTTAGATTAAAAGAGATAGAAAAAGATTGACGTGGATAGATGAAGGATAGGATTAGATAGAGAATAGGTGATCGAAAAAGATAGACGTGAATGTAAATTGACAAAGAGATACAAAAAGATAGACTTTGATAGACGAAAGATAGGATGAGATAGAGAAGAGGAGATTAAAGAAGATGGACGGAGATTTAGATTGAAAAATGGATAGAAAAAAATACACGTTGATAAATGTATGATACGATGAGATAGGGGAGATTAGATTGAAAAAGATAGACGGAAATTTAGATTAATCGAGAGATAGAAAAATATTGACGTGGATAAAGGATAGCATGAGATAGAGAAGAAGGTATTGAAAAAGGATAGACGTGACGTTAGACGGAAAAATAGATTGGAAAAGATGGATGTTGATAGATGTATGATACGATGACATAGGGAAGAGGTTATTGAAAAACATAGACGTGAATTTAGATTGACAAGGAGATAGAAAAAGATAGACGTTGATAGACGTAGGATAGGATGAGATAAAGAAAAGGAGATTAAAAAGATAGACGGGAATTTAAATTGAAAAATAGATAGAATGGTCATCGTCATTTTCTCTATCTCTCTCCATCATAAAGATTCAATATTATTCAAAAAGATAGGATCTCTATCTTTTTACTTCCAGCAGGATGCCGCTAGGTTACGTAAGATAGAGAAAGACATAGAAAATTATCGAGATTGGGGATAGGAAAAGATAGCGCTTTAGGGATTTCTATCTTTGTCAGTCTTTCTACTTCCAACAGGGATAATTGTAGATTCCTGTTACCAACATTTACCGACTTGGCCGGTTCGAGTCCGTGCTAAATTATAAAAATTATTAGAAATTTGTTTAAAATAAAATATACCTCGGAAAGAGATTTTCCTTCAGCTCGGAAAAGGACACAAACCGCAAAGGCAGGTATGCAAATTAGGGAAAGTGAGGCTATTCCCCATCCAATGGTTTCCGCCCACAATGGATATTTATATTCTCCTTTGTGATAAGTTGGAGCCTCGTAATCGATTAAACTAAAGACCCAGACAGCCTGAAATGATTCAAGAAAAAGATTAAATTCAATATTATTTTAAGGATTTAAAATGATGAAAATAATATTGTAAATTTAAATATTTTTTTTCTGACCATAATGAGAAGAGGGCTGGCTACAAGCCAACAAAATCGAAAATAAATTGATGGAAGTCGTCCAGTCATTTCCTTAATATTGTTGGAAAGCCTCCCAGCTCCATAAAACCATGAAATTGCGATCACTTCAAAAAATGCCAGGAACATTATTGATATCGAAGCTGCATAGTGGTCGATGAGTTGAAAAAAATATATTCCGCCCTAAAATAACATTTTCGAAAAAGGAAATGATGAAATTTATCTCTTTTTTGTGCTCATGGCGATCTACCTTACCGACATCCAATAAAATAGAGTTCTCTCTTATTGTCAGTCGGTAAACTATATTTCCTTGGTATCCAAAGTCGGTAAGGTAGATTGCTTTCGCCATGTTATAAATGAATAATGATGATTATGAAATCACGTCGAAGAAAATAAATTAAAATCATTCAAAAGTATTCAAAATAGCGATAAAAAATATTTTCTAATATAATTTTTTTATCGAAAAAAATTACCTGAGTTACGTTGGGCAAACCAAAAAGAAATGAAACTACACATATGAGAAGAACGAGCATTTCATGACAATGGAGATGTCGTTTCACCCAGTTTGGAAATCCATCTTGGATCGAAGTTACGACTACTTCGACAATTGCAAACTATAATTCACAGAAATTACTTTGTTGGATTATTTTAGTACTCGTTAAAAAAAAAAAAAATAAAAAAATTCATGCTGAACATTTCTCTTGAAAAATAATTAACTTAAGTACATTACTTAATAAATAAATTATAATTATATAATTTTAATAGGAATCTGTATTATCATCGGAGATGGTAACGATCAATCAGAATAGAAATCTTTTCACACACTGTGAAAATGGAAATCTACAATATCGATCAAAGTTATCTCCTCTAATACAGAAAATCTTTAAAGTCTTCTCAGACTAAATGGAGCTGTAAATTAAAATTTTTTTAAATTAAATTTATTCAGAAAAAAGATCTCCTTTAGCTCCGCTGGGATTCGAACGCCAGGTCAACTGATTACCGGTCAGGTGCTCTAACCACTAAGCTACTAGAGAGATCATATCGATCAAAGTTATCTCCTCTCATACAGAAAATCTTTAACGTCTTCTCAGACTAGATTGAGCTATAAACAGATAGATCTCTCTAGTAGCTTAGTGGTTAGAGCACCTGACCGGCAATCAGTTGACCTGGCGTTTGAATCCCAGCGGAGCGAAAGGAGAAGATCTTTTTTCTGAATAAATTTAATTTAAAAAATATTTAATTTTATATATAAAAAGAATAAAGTTACTAAAATTACTAAATGTGAGTAAATTTCATTTTTAACTTACTTGACTATTGAGAGAGAGGCAGACAAGCATAAAGAAAAACAGTACTGCCCAAAGTTGAGAGGCTGGCATTTTGGCCAAAGCCTGTGGATATACCACAAAGACTAGGCCAGGTCCTTAAATAAAAAAATAAATGTTTAAAAATTTAAAGACTAAGATATTCAAGAAATTTTCATTGCAAAAATAGTCTCTTTAGAAATATAAAATTAAGGCAATGTTAAACCTTCTCGATTCCTACCTTACCGACATTTTTAAAAACAACTTTCGTAATTTGTTTCATTTCTCAATTTTCAGCTCGATATCTTATTTCGTGTAGACGTAACGTTTTCCGAAAAAATGCCGGTCAGGTAGGAATCGGGTAAGCCTGACATGACCTTAATGGCATGTGACACTTGCCAGATTCCTACTTTACCAATATTTCTGTGTGGAGCACACCAATTCCACACGAGATGAGATATCAAACTGAAAGTTTGGGAAAATAAAGAAAAGTGATTAAGGCCATGTGATGAGTTGGTCACATGACCAGATTCCTACCTTACCGGCACTTTTTTTTCCTAACTTATTTTCACACGAAGGGCCACATCGAGTTGAAAATTTTGGATACTAAATAATAAGCACTAAGAAAGGTGGGTCTCGTCCTGAATTTTTATAATTATGAAAAAAGTTTTTTTTGCAAATAATTTTTTTTTGCTTTTTTCATGATTATTAAAATTTAGGACCAGGCCCACCTTTCTTAGTGCTTCTTATTTATTACCCCAAATTTTCAACTCGATGTGGCTATTCGTGTGAAAATAAGTTAGGAAATAAAAAAAGTGTCGGTAAGGTAGGAATCCCGCACGTGACCCACTCGTCACATGGCCTTAAGGAACATTTATGTACTAATAAATTTTTATGATTACAAAAAAAAAAGGTTTCGAATTTTTTTTGTAGCAGTAAAAATTTATTAGTACATAAACGTTCCTTAGTTCCTTTTCTATATGTTCCCGAACTTTCAGCTTGATATCTCATTTTGTGTGGAATTTGTATATCAACAAAAAAATGTCGGTAAAGTAGGAATCGGGTCAGTGTGACTAGCTCTTAATATGGAAAAATATTCATAATTAAATAATATATATAGTTTACCATCAGTCAAAACTGCCTGGACAGAAGTATTCTGCTCGAAAGCAATATTTCCAATTGTCGCAAATGTGAAAATTCCAACCAGCAGGCTACTAAAGGCATTAATTAAAGAAACCGCCAAAGTGTCCACCAAAATATTATTGTGAAATTTGTTGTAACTGGCGAAGCATATCATAGACCCAAATGCAATGCCAACCGAATTAAAAATTTGAGCGGCTGCATGCACCCAAACCTGAAAATGATCCAAATCTTCCCAAATTACACTTGTAATTTGTGGTTTACAAGCACAAGTTCAATCTACATTAGATCCCTGTTACGCACCTTAAGTGTTCGGATTTAAGCTAAATTTAGAAATGTTCTCGAAAACGACGGATAGCCCACAGTTATTTGACAATAATGACAATCTACATTACCGACTGCCAATAAAACAGATTGTCATCTTATCTTCAGTCGGTAAAGTAGATTTCTTTATTATCTCCAGTCGGCAAAGTAGATCGCTCTCGCTATAATAAAAATGGATACCTTAGCGTCTTTGAGTCGATACCAATCGACCCTGAAGAAGAACTGGAGTCCTTTTTCGGCTCCCTCGAGTGTAATCGCCCTGAAGAGGACGACGACGATCAGAAAGAAGGGAAGGGTGGCAGTGAGGTACCTGACGCGGGCCGAGGATTTGATTGACTTCCAAATTGAAAAGTAAACCATGACCCAGGCAGTCACCAGGCAAGCTGCAAGTTCCCATCTGAGGATCCCAGGGTGCTCGATCCCCTCGCTTATTTGCAGCACTTTCTTGCTAAAGTACGAAGGGCTCGGTTACTCGCTTAACGTCCCAAAGGGGAATCTCAAAGCTACATTGAATTTTTTTCTTTTTACTTTGTTTTGGAATCTTTGTTACTTTTTCTATTATTTTTTTTCTTTCTAGCTTTGTTTTTTGTTTTGGTTTGGTTTTGACATTTACTCGAAAAACTCCTCGGAGGGTGTTCTCGACGTGCTGGGGGCAGTTCGATTGCCTATGGAGTGGACAGCAGCTGACCAGCAAAACTCAGTATTCCACAAATTATCGCAGTCAGACCATGGTTGATCGGCTTTGAACGCCGTAAAGAAATAATATATTGCGTACGCTATTATCACGTTGTGGTAGGTCGACATCAGGAACGATATCACCACAGAAGACAAACCAGCTCCTGAAAAAGACATTTTATTCAAATTATTGGTCTTGCACTTGGTAGCACTTCCAAAACAAGACGCCCTGCCGGAAGTTTCGGATAGGAATTCATTCCTAACCAATCCGAAGTCATCCAAATCATTCAGGAATCTCTATCCGAACCAGTCCGAGTTAATCCGAACCAATTCAAAAACAGTTTTACATTTCGTTCGATCGAAATCGGTTAAAAATTAATCCGATTCAATCCGAAACAATCCGAACCAAATCTTAAATCCGAATGAATCCGAACTCGGATTGACCTCACCCGATTTTCAATCCGAATGAATCCAATTCGATCCGATCGCGGATTCATTTGGATTGAAAATCGGTTCAGGTCAATTCGAGTTCGGATTGATTCGGATTCATTTAGATTGAAAATTTGGTTCGGATTTGTTCGGATTGAACCGGATTGAGTCGGATTAATTTTTAATCGATTAGGATCGAACGAAATGTAGAACTTTTTCGGATTGGTTCGGATTGATTCGGGTTGGTTCGGATACAGATTCCGGAATAATTCGGAATGATTCGGAGGGAATTCCTATCCGATACTTTCGCCAGGGCGGGCATTTTCATTTTGGCACGCTCAATTACATAAAATGAGAGAAGATTCCTGTTACCGACATTTATCGATATTGTGGGTTTGAGTACTAAATTTCGAAACTTTGAATAATTTAGAATTTTTAAGATTTTGCCAGACTGCTTCGGTTTTAGCGGGGACTTGAACCCTGTATGCCGTTAAGGGGCCGTCAATGAACGTTACCAATTTTAAGCTATTTTTGCCCCCCCCCCCCTAACGAAAAGTAACGTAAACCAAAATTTTTGTTAAAAAAGGGAAAATAGTTGAATTTTTAACTCAAAAGATCGATTTTCAGAAAAATATATAAATTTTTTAAGAAATAGTTGAATTTTCAACTTCTAAACGATAAATTTCTAACAGAAAATGAAATCGTTCAATTTTGAGATACAAAAATTAATTTTTAACACCCAAAGAAACGATTTTTCAACAAAAAATTTACATTTTCAACCAAGTAGTTGAATTATTAAAAGATGAATTTTTAAACAAATAGTTCAACTTGCTGCCAAAAAGATAAACTTTCCAACAAGAAGATTAATTTTCTACTAAAAAAGACTCATTTTCAACAAAATAACACATTTTTCAAAAAAAAATTTGAATGTTGAAGCCAAAAAGATGAATTATCTTCAAAACAGTTAAATTTTCAACCTAAAAATATAACTTTTAAACAGAAAATTTAACATTCTATCAAATAGTGTACTCTTTAACGAAAAAGGATGAAATTTTTTTAAGCAAGAAGATTAATTTAATACCAAAAAAAAAAACGAATTTTCAACAAGATGTATGAATAATCAACCAAAAAATTCATCTTTTTAGGTTGAAAATTAAAATACTTTGTTGAAAATTTGATGTTTTTTTTTGTTAAAAATGAATTTTATAACTGAAATTTTAGCAGTTCGGTTGAAAATTAACTTTTTTGTTGAAAGTTCATATTTTTTGGTTGAAAATTGAACTGTTTTGTAGAAAACTCATATTTTTGACTGGAAAACTTAACAATTTAGTAGAAAATTCAACTGTTTTATAGACAATTCACTTTTTTTTTTTGATAAAAATTAATTTTTTGTAATAAAAATTTATTGCATTTTTGATTAAAAGTTGATCCTTTTTAGTTTAAAATTCTAACAATTTGGTGGAAAATGTATGTAATTGGTTGAAAATTTGTCTTTTTTGTTATAAAATTAATTGTCTTGGTTGAGAATTCAACTAATGGGTGAAAAATGAATTCATTTTGTTGAAAATTCTTTTTTTTGTAGAAAATCAATCTTCTTTATTCAAAATTCATTTGGTTCAAAGTTGATGTATTTTTTAAGAATTCGTCTTTTTGGTAGATTCGTTATTCTTGATCACTCGAATTAATTATTATCTCACTCTAATTTAAAAGTTGAGAATAAGTTGAAAAATTCGGAAAAAACAATTTTTCACTTTATTATTATTATTTATTATTTAAAAAATAATTATTTATTTTTATTCCATAGCAAATTGTGAAGAAAAATTTAGGTTGAAGATTTAAATATTTTGTTGAAAATTATACTAACTGGTTGAAAATGTATCTTTCCAAGTTGAAAATTTAACTATTTGTTTGAATATTTATGTAATTTGGGGAAAAATCGTCTTTGTTATAGAATTTTAATCATTTTGTATGAAAATTCAAAAATTTGGTTGAAAATGCAACTATCTCAGTTAAGGATTCATCATTTCAGTTGATAATTCGTGATTATAGTGAAATTAAACTACTTGGTTAAAAATAGAACATCCGACCGGCAATCTGAAAGACCTGGGTTCGGATCCCAGCGGAGCTTGAGAGTTTTTTCACAATTTAGAAATAAAAATCGATAAAAAAAAATATTTATTTTAGACCAATAGACAAAAACAATTAACATCAAATTATATTCCAGTTGAAGATCCATAATTTTATTTGAAAATTAATCTTTTTGGTTGAAAATTCAACTATTTAGTTGAAACCTTAATTGTCTTGTAGAAAGCTCGTCTTTTTGGAAAATGAATCTGTTTCGGTTTAGGATTCAACTATTTTTTTGTTGAATTTGTCTTTTTTCGGTCAATACCCAAATCAATTCACGAACAAAATTTAGTCCGTAAAAATTAGGTAAGATAATGGGGGAGGGGGGGGGGGTAAAAACTTACGGACCCTAACAAAGGGGGGTACGTGGTTTAATATTTCAGAAAAAAAGTTTACGTAATTTATGCACGGCCCCTAAGAGGAATTTACTCACATTTTATCGAACTTTCAGTTAGAATTTTGAAAATATCGACCAAAGGTACAATATAGCATAATTACCAAGAACCGGATGAGAGCCACTGTAAAGTTAGCGGACGAGCGCAGCTCGGCTCTCACATGCGGAGAACCGTCGGCCCGGCAGAGGGGGGATCACAAAGTACCGCGCG
>CAKNYM010022559.1:0-11182 GCA_932195095.1 Andricus curvator | reverse complement strand
ACTCTCAGCTGACAGCTACTTTCGTGTACCTGCTATGACGACCCTTTCATTGTCATAAGATTAAGGCCTATTCCAATAACTAAAATTATAAATACATGGCTTAATTAAATTTTAATTAGCTGAAACAATTTCCCGATATAATTTCAAGAAAATGAAAAAAAAGTTTATGAAAATCGGTTAATATGTCCAGTAATAAAGTAAATCTTTAAGTGCATGCAAAATTACAAGAACTCTCAACTGGCATTGAAGATATTAACCGATTTTCATCAACTTTTTTTTCATTTTCTTAAAATTATACCAGGAAATTGATTCAGATATTTAAAGTTTAATTTATTAACATTTCACCAAAGTTTAATTTTTCTCAACCGGCTCTAATCCTCACAATGGAAAGGTCGCGCGAAGCGTGCAACCGCCCGCATGACCGGCAGTCAAGTATCCCCCTTGGGTTCCAGTATTGTGAAAAAATTGTAGGGTGGCGGCCCTGCCCCACCCTAAAAAGTGCGAAAAAAGTTTGGGAAACGCTGCTTTACCTCACCCCGGCAAGTTGTAGGGCCTACGCTCACTGTAATTCACATCTGGCACCACTCTCAAAAAAACCTTCTCAGATTCATTTCTGAATTTTCTCTTTAGCCACCAAAGAAATGTACGAAATGCTAAAGTTCCCAAAAACTTTTCCAAAAATACTTCTCTGGCGTTCAACGAATTTGCATGATTCTTGAAATTCTGATTCGAATGATATATACTTTTAGGAGTCACTTTTATCATGAAAATAGAACATAATAATCGAAAAGTCAAAAGAACCCAAGTTTCCCATTTTGTTAATTGGATGCCAATAGCAAACATTTCAATTGAAATTTCTTAATCTATCACAGAGATCGTTTCTATTATAGGGACCTATTTTTCATTTGAGAAAGAATTATTTGCAAGCCGAAAAAGCTGTCTTTAAAAGAAGGGCAACTTTCATCAAGCATATTTGTAATATCATCAATATTTATTCAAATTTTATGAATGTAATCTCTACCTTATTCTTATACGAATCCAGGCATACCATATAAGTATAGTTTTTAGCAATACTTTCAGGTAAACTAGCCGCGAGAAGTCGAAAAAAAATTTGAAATGTTGAAAATACTCTACTTGAATTTGTGTCTAATCGAAACATTTCATTGGGATACTTTCCAAACATACTTGATATCCAGTGAAAAATTGGAATTAAATTTTGCATTATACTAGAAAAAAAACGCTTTGTATTGAAATCTGACTTCGTAATTGTGAAATAATAGTTACAAACTAGAAATTAGTCTTCAAAAGTCATGTAACTTTGACCAAGCATATTTTTAATGCAATCAATATTCATTAAAATTTGACAAATTATCGATCTACCTTATTTATTCACGAATCCAGGCATGCCACATACGTTACAATTTTTAACAATGGTTGGACATAAAATATAGTCGAAGAAGTCGAAATAGGGTTCGAAATGTTGAAAATTATACTCTACTTGAATTTTCGTCTAATACTCGAAACATTTCATTGGGATAGTTTCGAAATATACTTGATGTCCCGTGAAAATTTGGAATTAAATTTTGCATTATATTATAGAAGAAGCGTTGTGCATTAAAATCTTACTCTTCAATTATAAAATAATAGTTATAAACTAGAAATTAGTCTTCAAAAGTGGGGTAACGAAAATTCAAGTAAAGTATAATTTTCAACATTTCAAACTTTATTTCGACTTCTTCGGCTACATTTTATATATAACCATTGTTAAAAATTATAACGTATGTGGTATGCCTGGATTCGTAAATAAATAAAGTAGATCGACAATTTGTCAAATTTTAGTAAATATTAATGCATTAAAAGTATGCTTGGTCAAAGTTACCCTACTTTTGAAGACTAATTTCTAGTTTGTAACTATTATTTTACAATTGAAAAGTAAGATTTCAATGCACAACGCTTCTTCTATAATGTAATGCAAAATTTAATTCCAAATTTTCACTGGATATCAAGTATATTTTGAAAGTATCCCAATGAAATGTTTCAAATAGAGCATTTTCGACATTTCAAACTTCATTGTTTCGACTTCGTACGGCTACTATATCAGAAACTATTTTTGACAATTATTACTTGTGTGGCATGCCTGGATTCATAAACGAATAACGTGGAAGGGATTTCTAAAGATAATTGAAAAGGAAATAAATCTTTAAAGAGCAACTGGGATTGAAAGTATTAACCGATTTTTTTCAATATTTGTTTGATTTACTCGTAATAATATAATTAAACTAATGCAGTCTATTACAATTTAATTAATTAATATTGTACAAAATTTGGATTTTTCTCCGCTGTGTCTAATCTCTAACAATGGAAAGGTCGCGCGAGGCCAAAAACCGTCCGCAGGACAATCTGCCCCCTGTCGCAAGGGTACCGGTTTCCAGACAATGCCTGACCCAGGCCGACTGTCCCCTGAAAATGACTTTATTGCCGAAAATTTTTTTCCGATGCACCCTTTTTTACCTGAAAATATTCCTACGGTGATTGGCTGTCGGAATTTTTTTTTTCACTAACAAGCTCCACCCTTTAGGGCGTGCTTATCATATTTCTTTCTCTCTCGCACACTCAACTCAGAATTCCCACGGGTGTCCCCAGCCCTCTTCCAGATATGTTTGTAACCTCGATGGGGCTCTGCAACGAAGCAATTTTTTGAACATTTTTTTGAGTGCGTATCCCCTAGCTATTTAAATATTAGTTACAAATTTAAATCGTTTAGGGTAACTACTCATCGACAGGACTGATAGTACACGCTGCTACTATTGAGGATTATGCCAGTATCAAGGAATCTCTGGACGGAATAGATAATATGCACTACTTCACATACCAAATAAAGCATAATATAATTATTCCAGAGCAATTTGGATTTAGAGCCCGTCGAAGCACACTGCACCAATTACTCAGAGTCACTAATTAATCTAATTATATTTTTAAAAAATTGAACCAAAACATGTCCACTGCTATGGTGCTACTGGACCTCGAAAAAGCATTTGACACTGTTTGGCATAAGGGTCTAAATTGATAAACTTCGTAATATAAAATTCCCCAAATATCTTATTAAAATCATTATAGATTATCTAACTGGCAGGACATTTGTCGTGTGAAAAACAAATTAATTTTATATAACATCATAATCAAAACCTTAATGATGTATGCTGCTCCGATATGGAACAGTACTTGCCAAAGTAATATTTTAAAGCTTCAAACAGTCCAAAATAAATACCTGCGCATGATTGCAAGGTCAAATCCCAAAGTTAAAAATTCAACTATACATGAGCAACTTAACATTAGTTATATTCATGTCGAAATTTATCACCTAACAGAAAATGTCTATCAAAGTCAAATTGAACATCTATGTGTACTCCAGGATGCACGCATACAACTCAGACAGGAATTGCCATTTAAGTTAAAACATAAGCTGCCATACCAAATGTTATTAGACGAATAGGTTGTATATCTCAACATCCTCGCCACGTTGTAAATATTGCGTTTTATAGTATATATACTTTTTATACCTAGATATAAGATTAGTTTCTAAAGACAGATTTATAAGCTTATGGGTTTTTTAAAATCTTAAAAATTTTCTACAAAAATCACTACATAATTGTTATACCTGAAAATTTTATATTAATAATCGCAATGTAGAATACAATTAATAGGATTAAAATCCCTAAGAGAGACAGGAGCCTCAACAAACATTCCTATTGATGTACATCAAACCTCTGAGCATAATATGCGGGAAAACACTGATGGACAAAGTCCGAAACGAGACAATCCTCTGTGGTACAGGAGAGACACTAGTTGACATATGGGAAAGAAATCAGTTAAGATGGTTCGGACATCTTGAAAGAATGAAAGATGAACGACTGACCAAACAAGTGTATAAAGGTAAAGTAAATGGCAGAATGCCATAGAAACACAAGACAATTAGTTTGTAAACAGAGTGACAATAGAATGAATGACGCCTGAAACAAAGACCTTGGATACTAATGGGCCCAAATGGGGAACCATACATAACAATTTTGTGAGGCTCTTCACTTGGGGTGATCGCTAGAGAGATTGATCAACAACCTGGGTCGTAGCAGTGTTGCGGAATAAACTTGTCATTTAAATAGATAACACGAGAATTCCAGATCAATCTAAAAATATTTATACCTAACACTTATATACCTATCTACCTCATACCTATATACCTACCTAATTTATACCTATATACCCATATACACATTACTATTTTCCAACCGAGCAAGTCACGCCTACCCCGAAAGGGAAATGGCTTACCGTATAATAATAATAATAATAATATAAAAAAGTACTTGGGTAGAGACTCCTTGAACTACAGTCGCACATGTGCGCTTTCATTGTTGAGTCGGGAGTCCATCCGGCCGGAATTCTACCAAAACTTGCCGGATTAATTCGGCCGATCATAGGACCTATGATCGGTCTACTGCCACTCCGGCAGACAGAATTTAACCGTTCGGGTACACGGCCTAAGGTAGAGCAGTATTATACATACAACAATATAACATACAACAATTAAACATACAACAATATTGACCTCAGAAGGAAGGGGTACCGACGTCCCTGCCGTTTTCCTCCCAGCTATTGACCTGCGGGTGAGCCGGTATCCCCATCCTTCTGAGGTCCCTATTGTTGTGAAATGGATACTTTTTTTCTAACACTTTTTATACGGTGGCTACTCTCATTAAATCCCGAAATATGCGTAAAGGTTTATTTCGCGAAATATTGATATAATTTCGGTTTTTCAAATTGTACTTCAATCGCGTTACAAAACTGCACATCTTAAGCCATAAAACAACTTCCTATTATTATTTCTTTCCAGGATGATATGTTTGTGGAAGACGGTCTGTAATTAGTAAACAATTTCATATTTTGAAATTTGGAAAATTGCCTTGAATTCTGGACACCTCGTTTTGGGAAGCCTCGAAAGTCAAGGCTTTCACGTTTGCCTGGCCACAATTTTCTGCGATATTTTTTTAAAGAGTTGCGAGCGATCAAAGTGTGGGTTGCGTACTTTTGACGCCGACGTCAACAGCGCGCCTTTACAGAATAAAATCCTATCACCTCCCAATCCCAAAACAAATAAACTATAAATTCTTAAAAAATAAAATTTAAATCTTCCAGTAATCTGGTCTATTCTTGCGCGATTATTTTGCAATTATTTTCCCGTTCACGAACAATTTAATTCACTTTCAATAAAAAAAAAAGTATCACAAAGCCGAAGTCAAAAGTGCATAAATTATAAAAATTCCTATTTATATTATCGCAGGCTTCACAATGTAGAAAATTCGTTTTTTTTGTGTTGAAAATTAATCTTTTTTGTTGCAAATGTTATCTTTTTTGGTAAAAACAGGCAACTGTTTGTTTCAAAATTCTTGTATTTTCGTGTAATTTTTGTCTTTTTCGGTCCTTTTGAAGGAAAGTTAATATTCTTTGTTTAAAACTCATCTTTTTGGTTCAGGATTCAACTATTTTTGCTGCAATTCAACTATCTAAAAATTCTTTTTTCTGTTGAAAACTATTTCTTTAAACTAAAAAAAAAAGAAAATTCCTCTAATTGACTTGAAAATTCAACAGCGGTACACAAAATTATACACTTCATTTTTTGTTGAAAATTGATCTGTTTTGACTTAAAAATTCAACTTTTTAAATGAAAATTTTTAGGAATGAAAAAAATATAAACATAGTGAACTATTTGGTTGAGTATTAAAGTATTATGTTGTATATTTATGTATCTTGTTGAAAATGTATGTATTTTGTTTAAAATTTGTCTTTTGGCTGAAAATCCATTTTTTGGGCAAACATGAAGCCTTTGGTTGAAAATTAAAGCCGCCCCGTAGGAAATCCATTTGAATCACTAATCGCGCGACTTGTTTCACTTGTATCAAGTTGATACGGCAAATTGATCAAAATTATGCAACGTTTTGATATCACTATTCATGATCAACTTGATTCAAATTTCGAGATCAATCATCGGTCATAAAATTTTAAGTACTCAACACAGTATGAAATTATTTAATTCTCTGACCTGAATCATGATCAATAAAGACCGTTTTAAATTAAATTGTTAATAAGATATAAGAAAAAATTATTTACTTAGTTTCGTTTATTTAAAATGAGTATTGACGTTTTGGATGTTTATTCTGAAATGTCAGTAAATCTCGATCAAGGATCGATTTGCAGAACTTGAATTTGGCAGAAAGAAATGTTTTTTCAAAAATCGACAACTGCAGGGCGTTCAGAACTGAAATGGCTTTTTTTGGGAAATTTTAAGTCTCAGTAGAGCCTTCCAGCTTGATTAGAAGCTGAGTTAACATCCTTCGCTTTTATTTACTGCCGACAACAAAGTTAGAAATATTTTCGAATTTTTCGAAAATGTACTCATAAATAAAACTTCAAGGTAACTACTTGATTTTTTGCAAAAGAATTCATGCATTTTTCCACGAAATACAACGGTCGAAAGTTGACCAAGTTATAAAAGGTGTTTTTAACCACGTTTTTTCACCTTCACTGCAAATTTGCAACGAAAGTTATGGACGCATCGCGATCAAATGATATTGTACTTATTCGTAATGAAATGAGGATTGACAAGATGTTTTTCCTTTTTTTAAGCGATTTTTTTGATAGAGTTATTCAATGATTTGTAGAGGGGCCAGGATTTTTGAAACAGATAGTAGTTTATTTAGTTTTTAAGTTTTAAGCTCATTCCTTTAGTTTTAAGAATAATTAGCTAACTTTATGGGTTTTTACACAACTTTTTACCCAATACTCATAACAGACTTAATTCCATTGTGATAAATACTTAGAATAGTAAACGAAATGAAATAGATTATTTAATAGGATAAAATTTCTCATCGAGAAATGGGTGCCTCATCAGTATTCACCTTAGACCTTATTGTATAATATTTTCATGTACAAATTCTGGTTCATACTTAATAAAGATTGTTAAAAAGTATAAAGTTTGACAACTTATTTTAACTCTATAACCTGATCATACATACGCAGTGGTACAGGCAAGTCTTTGAACTGTTTTTTGGTAAATAGAGAAGAATGCATAAATATTAGTTTGTTCGGATAAAGGTATATAATTAATGTAATATAAATGAAATACCATGGCCCCAGTATGGAACCTTGGGGTACATCCGCGTCAATATCTTGCTCATCGGAATAGCTGTCGTTGACTAGGACTTGAAATTTTCTATCGCGTAAATAGCTAGTTGAAATCTTAATTAGATATAAGGGCATATTCAAGTTACTCAGCTTGTAAATAAGGCCCTTGTGTCAAACACTATTTCTAAGTGCAGGAGTAATAGTGATGTACGTTTGTTTCCATTAAAGGACAATGTTAAAAATCGATCGATTTTTGTCCCAAACCGGAAAGTTTTCTAGCTATTGGAAATTGCTCCAATAGGCTTGTATTTGATGGGAATACATGTTTCAAACCGGCTTACCCTGGGGAAATTGTTACAGTTTGCCATACATGCGTAAAATCATATAAACCTTGTTTAAACGCTGAATGAGATAGGCAATTGCAGTAGTAGGATATTTACTTAAATTCACCTGTTAGTTGTTCAACCGCCAGTTGAAAAATTAAGTTTTTAAATGTCCTTACTTTGACCTGCCTGTGGACAAAAGATCCTTGCTGGAGAAAGGTCACCCACTCTGAGGTCCGTGAATAGAACGAAAAGTAGTAGAAAAAATTAAGCCGGGACGGGCCTGACCATACCTGAAAAGTGAGCAAAAAGTTTGCCGACCACCGCCCTAGCTAGAACTTGCCGAGGTGCATACCCTTTACATAGTAAAGGGTATGCATTGTAGTGAGTACAATAGCGTACGCCGTACGGTAACTTTGACCAAGCATTTGTTTAATATAATAAATGTTTATAAAAATTTGACTAAAAAATGTTAGTAAAACTCTTTGCCAAAGTAACGTTAAAGTGATAAACCTGCGAGGCCACTAATCCGCTCTTTGTTCATGTTATTATTACGCTTTTCTACCTACACCATAAAACTTTGTTATTTAAGCCTCGAGGTCTTATTGCTCTGCCACTACGTTAGGGCCAGTTTGTAATTTCGAGACACCAACAAAGTTTGACTCGGCGTGGTTTATTGCAGTCGCCATAAAGGCGTCACCTGTCAACCTACTGGCGAACCAGATTTATTCTGAGGTTTAAAGCACTGGTCGGCCACCTTTTTGCTCAATTTTCAGGTAAGAGCAGGGTTGACTCAAGAAATTTGTCATTGTTCATCGTTAGACGGGATACTCTACGGGAGTAAAAAATGACAAATCAAAGTTGTAAATTCTTACATTAGCGATTGAAGTCTTGAATTCGAAATCTGTGACGTTTTTGCGATTACATACATCTAAAATCGTACTTGTGAAGTATAATGGCTTGGTCAGATTGAAAAAAACCATGTATAAAGGAATTACAAGTTCGAAAAGCCAAAAACTCATTCCTCCGTTTAAAAATTTGGTGGCCCTGAAAAGGGCCGATTGTGTATAGATCAACTTTATGCTTTCTTTTCGGTCTTCTTGGGCAAGAGAACTGCCTGGATGTTGGGCAAAACTCCACCTTGAGCGATGGTGACACCAGAGAGAAGTTTGTTCAATTCCTCGTCATTTCTGATGGCCAACTGCAAGTGACGAGGGATGATTCTCGTCTTTTTGTTGTCACGAGCGGCATTTCCTGCCAATTCAAGAACTTCAGCAGCCAAATATTCCATGACAGCTGCCAAGTAAACTGGAGCTCCGGCTCCTACTCTCTCGGCATAGTTTCCTTTGCGGAGGAGACGATGGATTCTACCAACGGGGAACTGAAGTCCAGCTCTGCTAGAGCGGGTCTTTGACTTTCCCTTGACTTTGCCACCTTTTCCACGACCAGACATTTTCAGATGATTTCTAAACAAACAGCGTGCTCACGACAAACGCGGTCGAAGCAATAACAAAAAAATCTAAAAATTCCGATTTTACGCTCTCTGACGAGGATATGGCGCACCAATGCAGCGCACAACGGTGTGGGGAGAAACAGTCGATTCTTGCGTCTTGCCCACTGGATGCACCAATCTGCTTTCGTCCCCACTCCAGTCTGCGCCGATTGAAGCGGCTTCCCCACCGTGTAGCTTTTAGATACGCGATTTTAGGGTCGCACTGTTAATTCACTTTGAATTTTCGTTCAGTACAGACATCTGTCTCTGAAAGTAGCAATGGCCCCTAAAGCTAGTGGAAAGGCAGTGAAGAAGGCTGGCAAAGCCCAGAAAAACGTCGCTAAGACCGACAAGAAGAAGAAGCGCAAGAGGAAAGAAAGTTACGCTATCTACATCTACAAAGTCTTGAAACAGGTTCATCCTGATACTGGAGTCTCCAGCAAAGCAATGAGCATCATGAACAGCTTCGTTAACGACCTCTTCGAACGTATTGCCGCTGAATCTTCCCGTTTGGCTCATTACAACAAGAGGTCCACCATCACTTCTCGGGAGATCCAAACTGCTGTCAGGCTTATTCTTCCTGGTGAACTCGCCAAGCACGCCGTCTCTGAAGGCACCAAGGCTGTAACCAAGTACACCAGTTCGAAGTAAATTGTTCTTCGCCCCTGACACACCAATCGGCCCTTTTCAGGGCCACCAAATTTTTTAACGAAGAATTAATTTCTTGTTTAAATCGCATGGGTCCTTTATTTATTTGCTATTGATTGTGCTCTAGTTGACTTCAGTTACAATTAGGTTTAAATGCTTTATTTCTGCAAGAATTGTCAAATAAATAATATATCATTATGTTATTTTTCATCACAGCTTTTGCCATGAATTTAGGTCTACTTGGGTATTTAGGTTCTTGCTCTTCTGTTTTGTTTAATTTACTTGCACGAATTTAGGGATAATCGAGGTACGGTTAGAGAAAGTCGAATAGTGACTATGAAAATGCAGACTTATACTTCTTATAAGAATATTAGACTCTTACACACACAAAATTGCAGTATTTCTAAGTCGCTGCATTAAATTTTTTAATGGATTAGAATAACGAAAATTGGCATATTGCTTTGAAAGAAGCGAAACAAACTCTGCAATCTTTCTAAACCACCATACGAAAAATGGGGGTCACGTGATCTTGTGTTTCACGCTGGCGCATGGCAAAAAGAACGACAGATGGATGTGTATGAACGTACAGTTGTACACGGAGAAAAATCAACGGTTAAGTTTACGTTGATTTCGAGTAGAATTTACTGGGAAAAATGGTAGTTTTATGACACGTAGGCATTTTCAGTTAAGTTTACTCTATGACCTATGTCGTAAATATTTTTCACTATATCCCAAAAGGGTAAAAGTTCTATTCCATCCGTGTGGTAAATAACAGTTATGGCAGTATATTGTGCCCTTTTCCTAATGAACTATACCCATCTTACATGGTACTTTTGAATGGGCAAAAGGTACATTCGATGCTACTAAAGTCGGCGTCAAAAGTACGCGACCCTCACTTTGATCGCTCACAACTCCTTTAAAAAAAAATCGCAGAAAATTCTGGCCAGGTAAATGTGAAACCCAAATTGAAAGATATGTATATTGTGGTTCTAAAAATTTTTTAGGGTAGCACTGATGTAAAACGTGCCAAAAAACAAGGTTTTGGAGACGCTTTTTTTAAGCCTTGACTTTTGAGGCTTCCCAAAACGAGCTGGATGTCTTGAAGAATCGGAAAAAATTCACAGACGCTCCTTAAGGTGTCCAGAAGTCGAGGCCCCTCACTTTTTTAATTTGAACTCGAACAATAAAAATCCCTGAAATGTCTAATAAAAAGCATCTGAAAGCTTAAAGTCTTCCGAATGCAGCGATATGTTCACTTTTGTCCGAATAAATTGTGTTCAATAGTTAGAGGGCAAAACTTCCCAAAATCCTCCTTTTTCAAGCATCCACTTTTACCTGTTCCCAGAAAGAGGGCGACGTTAGGAAAAATCTGAAAAAATGCACAGATATTCTTTGAACATTCCTGAATGCAATGCATTTTTCGAAATGCTGAAATATGCAATAGTTTTCTTTTTGCGGTAATTTATTTACAAACATTTTATCTTGAGAACGAGTGAAGATAGGAAGCCGTTCAATGGCTCCAAATGTGCAGTTTTGCCATGCG
>CAKNYM010022553.1:0-15018 GCA_932195095.1 Andricus curvator | reverse complement strand
TCAACACCATAGAAGTGCCTCAGATGGTAATATAACACTTTTAGAGCCGCATTGTGTCTCTCTATGTACCCGTATCGTGCATATTTTGAGCATCCACTGAGAACATGTCCAAGTGTTTCTGGCTATTTTATTATTATTATTATTATAAAATAATAACAATAAAATATTCATAATTAGACAATGTCAAATTTAAACCTTTAAAATTTATAAATTAATTATGTATTATTCGATTTGAAACATTTTGAAGATAATAGTATGTTACATCACAAGTAGTGTTCGACATGTCTTTACGGGGAGATCAATGTTTGTAGTATGAGTTATATATATAGAAAAATTAGATTACTCATAATATTTCAGTGTGGCGGCGTTCGGAACTAATAATATTTCAGCAGGCTTAGTAACGCTCACTTTTCAGGGGGCCTTACAAGCTCATAACACGATGATTGCGAATAAACTGTTCAGTTTTCACACACTTCCAATATAATATAAAGTTGTCTAATTTAATCATTTTAAAAGGTGTATAAAAACATTGCGTTTAATGTTTTCTACGTGTATCTCTTCATACATTTCTACGTTCAGAAATCAATTGAAAAATAAAATTCTTTCTTCAGTTCAGAAATCTTTGGAAAAGGGCCTTTTTATTTAGTTTTAATTAATATAGAAAATCGAGTTTACCTTTCATTAAACAACAAAAATTTAATTTTAATCTTACACTTTTTAGAATATTTCAGCTACCTTTAAATGATGCTAAATTCAGGTAATAATTGTTATAATGTGTCTAATATAAAGACAATCGTTATTCGAATTTGAGCTAAAGAATCTTCAACATGGACAGACAGGCCATCTTACTTTATTAGATTTAATTTCAAAAATATTTAATTTGTTATAGATTCAGTGAACAAATATTTTAGCTTTAATGTTTTATTTAAATCCTAAATAGTTTAGTTTAAAATTAGACAAATCATGTAAACCGAACAATTGTGTTTTCAAATATCGTATATATTTAAAGAGAAAAGGGGAAACGCCGGGGAATAGGGGCAAGAATGTGAACACTGAGTATTTACACCAGAAGACAAAAGAGGCAAAAGACCAAAGACCAAAGAGGCCTTTGTCAACTCTGCAATTGGAAAAAAAGTAATTAAAATTGAAAAAGGGCGGCATAATTGTTACAAAACACGTATGTTTTCACATGTGTTGTCGTTTTTTTTTGTCAACTTTGCAATCGAAAAAAACTGGTAATGAAAATTGAAGAAAGGCGGCAAATTTGAGGGTGGCCTGAGAGATACATTTAGCTCTGCAGGCTTGTAAGTATAATAAAAGAAATAAAAAATAAAGTCTGGGTTAAGGAGAAGGCAATATTTAACTTATCTGGCGGTTTTAATGCTTGTAAAGTATATAAATAGGTAACGAAGTACAAAAATATTAATCGAAGTATCAGGACAAATAACGATGTTATATTACATCTCGGACCTTCTTGCAAAAAGGCGTTCTAAAACAGCTGTCGGATCTCGATTTTTTTTGGATGTAACACGAATAGTTCACTCGGCAAAAAAACCATCAACGAGCTGCGCCAAATGTACAGTCATTACAACTTTCTCAAGTGTATTTTCGAAAAGACGATTGTACGAAGGTAAGTTGCTTATATTACATATTTATACATCAAAGCTATAATACATTCGGCAGTAGAATAGCCTAATACTATTTATCCAGGAAAAGAGAAAGAGTGACGAGACATTTCTGATATAATGAGTCAATGCCTTCACTTTTCAGGCGTATCGAATCGAAATTTGTCAATCATACCTTCCAAACATCTATAATAAATTACAGCAGCTTCGCCTCTTCCTTCACTTTCCACAATACCAATTCCATACAAGCAACCGCGTCCTCGTTGCTGTCGTGGCCACCCACTGAAAGGAAAAATAAATAAATTCGATCAATTATTTAAATTCAATTTAAATTCAATTCAAATTCAATTTTCGTCATGTGAAATGTTTGAGCTTTTCTAATTACCATCGTTCTGTATTATTTTTCGGAGATATTCCGAACATAGATTCCTAAGGGCTCTTTTCTGTGGATAACCGTTTCGATGAGGAAACATCACACTGGTATCTACGACAGTGTCGTGTATAAGCTTTAATGCTTTAAAGTCACTTTCTAAACTATGTCCCACCAGAATTGTTTTAGACGAAAACATCGTGAGTAGCGTGGCTTGAACGTCACGAAGACTAGTTGAAACCTCAATCATACTTTCCTCCGTTATTCCTGAAAATCTGGAAACAAAAGTAGCCAATTTCAAATAATTTATTTAATGTTTTTTAAACATTTTAAATGAAAGAACAGACTTATGGCAACAATCGCTGTCACTTACAGAATTGCTTACATTATATCATTTTCCTCTTCAATACGCTTTTACCAAAAACTGTGAATTTTTCAATTTCCACCTTTTCAACAAAATTGATATAAAATAAATATCCAATACATCCCAAGTTCGGCTAGGTGTAGATTTTTTAATATTTCACTTTCAAAAAATGAAAAATAAAATGATATCCTACCGACGGGTTGACCACACGACTTTTGAGTCTGCACCAGATTTCGAAAATATTTCACACAGATTTTAAAGATTCCACGAAGATTACAAAGATTTCACAGATTCCAAAAGATTTCAAAAAGATTTTAAAGATTCAAAAAGATTTCAAATATTTCAAAAGATCTCCAAGACAGGGCTTGGACCGCCTAGAAGGCTTAAAAAAGTCGCATTAGTCGCATAAAACTACAAAGAAAGTCGCATGGAATTTTGAAAAAAGTCACATCAAATTTTTAAAGATAATTTTTAAAAAGCAATACCAAACACTGAATGGCTGAAATAATAACTTTATCTATTTAGGAATACCGAGTACATAATTCTCATTGATTTTCAAATATTCTTTGCCCAATCAAAATAAACATTGAAGTTAAAACAATTTTTTAACAATAGTCATTCAGCTTGAAAGATTCTGAACCTCGGTTTAAAATATTTCTTTCTGAACTGTTGAGCTTGCCAACTTGGATTATTATTTCCAAATGAGAGAAGTTTATAATTTATATTAATCTTGAACTTCCAGATTACTCAACAATGAAGGCTTTAAAATTTAGACAGTATAATTCGAATATGAAATTATTTATTTTTTAATAATTTAGACTTCACAGCCCAAAATGCTCTCAAAACATGGGAAATAGGGTGGTTTTTCACGAAAATTGGGAAAAAGATTTTTTTAAATTAAATTAATATAGATAACAAAGTAGTTAAATTTTCAACCAAAAGAGACGAATTTTCAACCCGAAGACGAACTTTTAACAAAATAATTGAGTTTTTAAGTTAAAAAGTCGAATGGTTTAGAAAACAGTTGACTTTTAAACACGAAAGATCATTTTTCAATCAAGTAGTTGAATTAAAAAAAAATCATCATTTTCAACCAAACAGTTGCATTTACAACCAAATAGTTGATAACTTTTAAGCAAAAGTGACGAATTTTTAACAATGTAATTGAATTTTTAGCCAAATAATTAAATTTTTAACCTACAAAGATGCATTTTCATCCAAATGATCGAATTTTCAAACAAAAACGATTAAACTTGAACCAAATAGTTGAATTTTAAGGCCAAAAAGATGAATTTTTTAAATACAGTTGAATTATCAACCTGAAAACTTGAATTTGTAACAAACAAAAAATCATTTTTAAAGAAAGAAAGATGAATTTTCAACCAAATGGTCGAATTTTCAAATAAAGGAGATTAAACTTCAACTAAAAACATTTTCAAGCCAAATGGAAAATTTTTTAGGGGCAGTTGAATTATCAGCTTGAAAAGTTGAATTTTTAACAAATATATCGTTTTCAACCTACAAAGATGAAATTTCAATCAAACGGTCGAATTTTCAAACAATAAAGATTAAACTTCAACCAAATAGTTGAATTTTTAGGCCAAAATATAAATTTTTTTAAAAGACAGTTGAATTATCAACCTGAAAATTTAAAATTTTCAATAAAAAAGATCAATTTCAACGAAAAGAGATGAACCAAACGGTCGAATTTTCAAACAAAAAAGATTAAACTTCAACCAAACAGTTGAATTTTTAAGCCGAAAAGATTAATTTTTTAAAATACAGTTGAATTATCAACCTGAAAAGTTGAATTTTCAACAAAAAAGATCAATTTTCAACCAATGAAGATGACTTTTCTATAATAAAAGAGGAATTTCTAATCCAAAAGATCCAAAAATTTTCTATCAAAAAGGCGATTGTTCAACAAAATATTAAATTATCCACGCAAAAAAATGAATTTTCAACAAAGTAACTAAATTTTCAAACAAACAGTCGAATTTTTAAACAAAAATAATGAACTTTCAACCAAAAATAGTTGGATTTTCATATTGGGTTCTATTAATTTAGTTCGAATTTGTGTGAAAAAACGAAAAAAAGAAGTTTCTTAAAAACAAGGGAAAAAAGAGCAATTTAAAAAAATCAAGTCTTCGAATACGGATTCACAAAATTAGAAATTGTTCAATTTCAAACGCTATTAATTCAAAATTTTCTAAATATAAGGCTTTACTGAGAAATTATTCAATATTTAATTTTCTGAATTAAAACGTTAGAATTTTTTATAGTTTTTAATTTTAAAAGCTTAATTGTGATTAAAATTTCAACTAAGTATAACGAACTTCTGAGAAATACGAAAAAAAAGTCGATTAGTCACATTTTGCTTCAAAAAGTCGCAAAGTCGCCAAGATTTCGCAAAGGTTTAAAAGAAAAAAGATTTCAAAGATTCAACGAGAGTTTGTGCACCAGATTTTAAGAGTGATCAACCCCTCGTATCCTACACACTTTTCATTCTATTTCTCCGAATGTCAGGAGCAGCTGATCCATAAAACATCCCTGGACCCTTACAAGAGAGCCCAAATTTCAATTACATACTTAAAATACCCTTAAGCAATTTTATATAAAGAAAAATAGAGATATAAGATTAAATCCATACCTTGTATTACAATCGATAATAGGATTATCAGGCTTGACTAATGTTTCATAGACAACATGAGAATCTTCGTTAATTACTGTCACTCTCGCTAATTCCAAGCCATGGGTCGTGTAACACATTTCACAATCGAGAGCGTAAACTCCTTGTTCTTCTGGAGGAATATCTATAACCACATTGATTTATTTTATATATATATATATATATATATATATAAACTATAAAAATTAATAAATAAATGTTACATTTACCTTTGGGTAAAGTAGTTACGTAACCACGAAGATTTTCATAATCTACGTGGTCCCAAACATGCGTTTTAGCATCACAACAACCACTAGCAGAACCGTCTTGTTGACAACAACTGTAGCGTCCTTCACCCCTAATTGTAAATTTACGGCCCCAATGATAAATGCAGTTCTCCTGCCGAACTGCCACTCCATGTTTGTTAACCATGTAGGCCTGATTACAACGACTGCAGAATCTTTCATTAGGCACTTTTGATACGATTGACTGATTCCGTGTATTTGTTACATAAACTTTTGCTCGACCCTGTTATCAAATTTAAATAAATATTACAAAGAGCAAAATATGAAAGAAAAATAATGTTAACATAACTGAGAATGACAACTACTATCGGCGAGAAAATTCGAGTCCTCTGGCTTTGACGTTAAAAAAGTAAGTGAAGAAAAAATGTTAGCTCAATGACTGAAGGATCATTTTAAAGGTCAAAATGTGGTACCTTAAAGAGCCAGAAACGAATATGCCAAAAAAAAATGTATAGCCTACAGACCCGAAAATCTGATGAAAAGTATGGAAATTTGACAGCTTTTAACGACAGTGAACTTTGGAACATACTTTTTTATTTAAAAAATTATAGGAAAAATTTGAAAAAATGCATGGTGGTCCAAGAAAAACTTGGAAGCACATACGGAGGAAAGACGAAGACGATCCTATGAAAAAAAGGCACCCCGCTGGTTTCTTATACTTGCTTTCCAGTAGAAAAAACTGTCTTCAAATATCGCAATTTGCACGAAGAGAAAAAGAAGCACATACTTCTTTCAAATTGTAAATAATTACAGATAGTTCAACTCACTACCTCTAATTTAAATCACTTAATTATCTTCATTAGAACTGAAGATAGTACAGTTGTATATTTATGTACAAAAAACGAACAATTTGTTATATTCTGCAAAATTTTCAACGGCAATTTGTTTAGAAATGTTTAAAGTACCACCATGAATTTTTTCAGATTTTTCCTCATATTTTTTCAATAAAAAATTATGTTCCAAAGTTCACTGTCGTTAAAAGCTGTCCAATTTCCTTACTTTTTATCAGATTTTCGGGTCTGTAAGCTATACAAATTTCGTTGGCATATTCGTTTCAGGCTCATTAATGTACAACATTTTGACCTTTAAAATGATCCTTAATTCGTTGAGCTACCATTTTTTCTTCACTTACTTTTTTAACGTCAAAGCCAGAGGACTGGAATTTTCTCGCCGATAGTAGGTGAATCCCTGTTTGTTTTTTCTCTTTTACTCAGAAGTGACGAGATTAAACTTGTGTTTTCTGTCACGTGTGATGTTTTTTTTTCTTGTAATCAAAGATCATTTTCAAATCCCTTTTGAGTTTTTTTTTTAGAATTATAACCTGTAAAAATGTATTTTAAAATAATTGAGAATGACATCTAGGTAAAGTCCATTTTCTCTTTCCTTCCTCATTCTTTGAAAAGATTTTTTTTATATTTGCAAATCTTGAAATTATAGCTCATAAGAACGACAAGCTTCTATAATTTTCTCAGAATCTTCTGTTTTGAATCAACTTTTCCCAGGTTTCCTTTTTTGTAAATCAAATAGTGAAATACACGTTTGCTATACATGAAAAAAAATTAGCCTTTGCATTTTTTGTTGGTCAATAATTACTGTCGCATTTCATTAAATACTTCAGTGATAGAAATTATGAAGAAATTATTGACTTTTTTGGAAATATTAACAATGCTGCTTTAAAGTTTATTTTAGAATTCGATAATATTTTTCAAATTATCACGTAACCCTTACGACGTCGAACTTCAAAATAAAATGTCCATGTCACTAACAAATTTTAGGTAATTAATTTTGAAATATTTTAAATCTTTGTGAAATCTTTTGTCAACTTTGAAACCTTTAAAAAATCTTTAAAATCCTTGAAATCTTTTCAAATCTCTTGAACGTTTAAAATCTTTTGAAATCGTTTGAAATCATTGAATGCTTATGGAATCTTTACGAATCCTTTTAATTCTTTTAAATTATTTGAAATCTTTGTGAAATATTTTGAAATTGTTTGAAATCTGATGTACACGCCTTCTAAAATATTTTGAAAACTCATTCCGGATGTTCACACCTTCGTGAAGTGTTTTGAATCCTTGTGAAATCTTTGAAATGCTTTAAATCTTTGAAACTACGTAAAATCTTCTTAAATCTTTTAAAATTTTTGAAATTTTTTTAATCTTTTTGAAATCTTTTGAAATATTTGAAAAACTTTAAATATTTTGAAACATTTTTACATTTTTTAAACCTTTGTTAAATGTTTTGAAAAATTTTAAATATTTTGAACTCTGGAAATCTGGTATACACCTAAAAGTGGAGTGGCCCACCCCTCGAAAATGCTAATCCTAAAACTGAAGTAACATCGGCATTTTCAAGTAATAATTTTTATAATTTGTAAGTTAAATATCACAAAAAATGTATAATTTAACATTTTTTAACACATTGTAAATATGAAAATGCTAAAATATTATAATATAAGCAATACTAAAAGATAAAAAGATTGAAATAACTCTGAGGATTTCAATCAAATAAATATTTTATACGCAGACGAAAAAAATCAAATTCAAGGGTCTTATGAAAAATTCAAGATTTCCAGGTTTTCTGAGTTTAAAAAAAGTTCAAGGACAATTACAGGATTTTTACGTTTTCAAGGTCGCTAGACACCCTGCTTTACCTAGTTGTCATTCTCAGTGCCTCAATTACCTTCGGTCCATCAGGATGAGTCATCGGAAATCCGTTATCTTTCAGCTGTTGTTCTGTTAAAATCCACTTTGTGAGCAGAAGATAAAGAGATACTCCGTGCAAATCCTGAACCGCTCTTTTAGTTTTAATAACGCTCCAGGAACCTTTTGACTTTCCGGCAAGGACCGATTCATGCGAAACCATTCCACTTGCAGGTGACGAAGTCGATCCTTCCGACCCCTGATCAACTTCCTTCCTCAATCTATTCACGGCAAGCATACATGAATTTTTATATACCGAGAGGGCTTTACAGCGTTCGTGACAAGCGAATTCTTCACGAACCGCTCGCTGAGCAGCGTCTTCCCCATTTGTGTAAATTTGTACGCAAATATCATGCATGAAATTTACATAATTTTGACGAGTCTGAGTTGCAAACTTCATCGTTGCCACTGGCATCGGTTCTGGACGAATCAACTGAGCTACCTACAAGTATTATAAATTAAAATATAATTAAAACAGAATTACATTAAGACACGTCGTTTTTAAAATTAAAGATCATACCATTTGTGGAACGTGAGCGACTCGTGATCCACCTTTTGCCGTTTGCGCCACCGTTTTTGAGTCTACTGTCTTCGATGCACTCTCCATTACTTTTTTCTTTGCTAGGGCAAGGGACATAGCGTAGGGAACGTGAGCTATTCTGATTTTACCATTTCCATTCATTTGCGAATCGTGTCTCGAGGACGAACTTGGCTCATACGATTTCGTCGGAGGTACCACTTCATTCATGTTACTCGTCGATGATTTTACCTCTTCCGGAACGTACTCAGCAGCCTTCTCCGCAGCCTTCTCCGCAGCTTTTTCAGCAGCTGCTTGTTTCAACGATCTCCAACGATCAAACAATTTCTGGTGGGGGTTTACAACGTTTTTATTCCGATTAGGAAGGGTGAGTCGCACCGAAGATGAAGCTGCAGAAGGATGTGCAACCCTCTTCTTTCCAGTGACATCTTCAGGATCTTCAACTTCCTCGATATGTCGCTTGTGGGATTCTTTCTTCCGAGTATCTTTCGTGTGGTCCGATACTTCATATTCCTAAATTTTTAAAAACACGAGCTTTTAACAGTGTTCAGCACTTTACATCAGGGTGATTAAAAAAAAATCATTTTCGTATCTGAATACGCACACTAGCCTAAGTTGTATGTTTTGAGCAAAAAAAATTTTCAAACAAAAAAAATCAAAATCGGATATGATTTAGAGGTCTCCTATTTGAGTTTTGTCTGTTTATGGACTTTTTGTTGTTTTTATTTTCTCAATGTCCTGAAAATGCATATATTAAATTTGTGTACATATAGAATTATCCCCTTTCACATTAATATCATTATAAATAATTTTATAAAAATGTAAAAACACCTTTTTAAGGAAAATAATAATTTTTTCTTACTTGTTTCATATTTTTCTATATGAGTAACATGTTTTCATTTACTGACTGTATTTTGTAATCGACTCGTGTGCGTGTTCAGATTAGAAAATCATTTTTTTGTCTTATAAAATGAATCACCCTACGTTACACAGTGAAGCGAAAAAAGATTTTTTCGGACATAATAGACTGGAGCTTATAATTTTGATCCGATTTTAGTTTTTTTTTTTAATGAAAGTTAACTAAATTTCAGAGAGATTTGTACGAGCTGATTTTTTAATTTTTTTTATTTTTAATAAACCCTCCCATTTTGTTGAAATGACTCATATTTATTTAAAACATCATAAAATCAGTAAAGACGCTCCTTACACATAATATGCAGCAGGCTACAACATTTAAGAAATTATTTTTATTTTTGTATTAACCAATTAATGAATGAAAATGCTACTTCAACATTTAAAAAATCGTAGACAATAAATAATGTGTACGATGTTTTAATACCTGATAACAATAGTTAATTGTTTAAATCAATTTCAACTGGCGGATTTCCTGTTTTCGTCGGAATTAATTTTAGGTTACTTGTAAAATACTTCCCTTATGGCACTACATTAACGAAAAATAATTGTTTATTTCATAAACAACTTTATAAATAAATTCACAACGTAACTATTTGTTCAAAAATGGATGACATCGACTGCTAATGACTCAGAAAGGACCTTATTTATTAGGAGATTTTCTCAGGCGATAATATTTGTTATTTATTTTAATAAATTTTATAGACAAATGCAGATGTTCATCAACTTTCAACAGGCTAATTCCTTTTTTTCAACAGAATTAACTATGAATAACTCGACAATATAATTTTCTTATGTTATTTTATCAATGATCCATAATTGTTTTTCTTATAAACAATTTTATTACAAAATCCGCGATTTCGTCATTTTAAAATAATTCGAAATTGTTTCTTCAAACAAATTAAATTATACTGTTTATAGTGGCATTAGCAGCAGTGCAGTTTTTTTATTGAAATCATTTTTTTAGTTTCTAAAAAAACAGTCGTTAATTCGGTTTTGAAAAACGAATCCTGTCGGTTGCAAATTGAGGGGAATCTTTTTTGTTTAACAAATTTATTTAAGTACTTAAAAAGTATTGTCTCCTAATAAATAATGTCCTTTCTGAGTCATTAGCAGTCTATTTTGTAAAAAAACGACATCAATTTGTTGAGAAGTGGTCAAGTTGTAAATTTGTTTATAAAATTGTTAAACAATTATGGTTAGTTAAAGAAGTATCATAAAGGAAGGATTTTTCTAAGATTTTAAAAATTGAATCCACAAAAAAAATTTTCAGCTCAAAATTGACGAAAATCTTTGTTTATCAAATTTATTTAAACAATAAAAAATTGTTATCAGGTATTCAAAATTCGTCCATATTATTTATTGTCGACAAATTTTTAATCAATTCTGTCAAAAGAGCGAAGTCTTTAGAGCGAGTAATGGCTAAATATGTTTTTTTAAATGTGTTTATAACATTAACAGTTATTTTTGATTGACAAAAAAAATGGTAACTAAGCATTGTTTTTAATTATATTCCGAACTAAAAATTAAAAAATAAAGTCTCCAAGTATTTTTAATTTTGAAGTAGCACTTCCACGCATTAATGTGTTAGTAAAAAAATAAACAAATTTTCTTGAAAGTTGTAACCTGGTTGATATTATTTTTAAGGAGCGTCTTTAATGCTTTTATAAATTTTCAAATTAATATGAGTAGTTTCAACAAAATAGGAGGGTTTTTTATTTGAACTTTGTTGTTAAATTTAAAAAAATTAATTTAAAAATCGGCTCTCACAAATCTCCTTCAAATTTAGTTAACTTTTATTTAGAAAGAAAATGCTCAAATCAGATCAAAATTGAAAGCTTTAGACTAATTTGGTATTATGCTTGTAAATGTTTTAAGATCATTTTAATTTTAATAAAGACCAACCAATCAGAGTTGTAAGAAATCTTTCAAGCAATAAAATAAGACATTAATCATTACGATTGAATAAGAATTTAAGCTTTTTTCGACAATGAAAGTAAAGACACAAAAAAAACAAGTGAATTTTATACATCATTATAAATATTGCTCAATTTAGAAACATACTGTACGTAGTGAACATCCTCAGAGGGTTGAAAATGTATCAAACTTAAAAAATGTGTCTTTCTATTTTAAATGATTTAAAAAATTGAAATACTACATTAACAAAACCATAGTACCTATAAAATAGATAATCAGTAAAATGGCAAAGGAAATATTTGAACTCTATGTTTAAGTTAGTATCTTTATAGTGCAGTATATTTGTAAACATCTACCTGAAAGATTTTGAGGCACTCTTCCTCCACATCGTGATCGGAATCCGATAACTCTATCGGCTCCTCGTCTTCAAAATTAAAGTGCATTTGATCGATTTCAGTTCCAAAGTCTCTATCATCATGATCAGACTCGCTCTTTTCTCTACTTTCCTTTGGTTTCGATGATTTTTTACTGGAGCTACTGTGTTTGTGATTAGAACTACTGGATTTATGATTAGAGTGATGCTTCTCCTCACTTTTGTGAGACTTGTGCTTATTTGTTTTCGAACTAGAAGAACTAGACTTTGATCTGTGCTTGTCATATTTATCTGACTTATGCTTATCTTTTTTACTATCCCTCGAACTTTCCTTTTCCTTTTCTTTATCCGTTCGAGAATCCTTCTTACTCTTACTTTTCACATCCTTAGTGTCTTTACTTTTGCTATCTTTTGAGTCTTTCTTACTATCTTTACTTCTATCTTTTTCTTTCTCCTTCTCCTTATCTCTCTCCTTCTCTTTATCCCTCTCCTTTTCCTTATCTCTCTCCTTCTCTTTATCCCTATCCTTTTCCTTATCTCTCTCCTTTTCCTTTTCTCTCTCCTTCTCCTTATCTCTCTGCGCTTCCTTTTCCTTATCTCTGTCTTTCACTTTTTCTTTGCCCCTATCTTTATTCCTATCTTTATCCCTACTAGAAGAAGAAGGCTCCTTACTTTTCGAGCTACTATGCTTATCTTTACTACGACTCTCACTGCTACTTTTAGTCTTGCTATCCTTACTCTTACTTCTATGTGCATCCTTGCTTTTGTCCTTATGTCTCGAGTCTCCCTCCGACTTATCAGACCTACTTTTCTCCTTCTTATACTCGCTAGACCGACTCTTCGAACTATCACTCGAAGAATGATCCTTTTTATCAGAGTTGCTGGAACTACTTTTATGACTGAGAGTCTGCTTCTCCTCCTCTTTGTCAATCTGTACAACATCCTTATTCTCTTTCTCCTCCTGACACTTCATTTTTGAGACCTGCTCTTTCAACTCTCTCACTTCGTTCTTTAAGGCAGCCACACTATCATCCACAGATTCTTCGTCAGAAAACTTAGGCTCTACATCAACATACTCACGAGATTCCTCAATACCAGCTACGACAGAATTCCCCTTTGCAACCGTTATCATATTGTCGATTGTTTCAAACTTCTTTGCGAACTCGTCCAAAACGGTTTCGTCGTCCATAGTCTCTTCCAACTGCTGAACCGTTTTTAAAGGATGTTTCACTCTCCGAGGTACATATTCTTCTCTTCTTTTCTTCACCTTCGGATGGTATTCTTCTTTTGATTTTTTGGGGAAGTAATCATTAGAATTGCTATCCTCATAAGAATTCGCAGGAGAAGAACCTGATCTTATAGTCGGAACATAACTTTGCATTGAATTCGTGTCGGAAGAACCAATTCCGGTTGGACTGTAAGCATCTGCATTTGACGAGTAACTGCTTCCAGATCCGTGGATAAGGGAAAGCCAGCTATGGCCTCCGTCAGGTGAAGTTTTTCTCTTTGAAGTTACTTTGCTTTCTCTCGTCGCCATGTAAGAAGGGATGGGTATGTGGCGTTTTTTCAGTTCTGCAATTGGCGTTGGATTGTAGACGCATTTTGCTATAGAGGATGGAACACCGATGTGTTTTCCGATGGTAGTGGGAAGAGGAGGATCTGGAACTCTGGAAGAAGAAACTAGAGATCCGGAGGCCAGAGTTGGCTCTAGTTCTTTCACGACCTTTGATACTATGTTATCGGAATATGCAGAGACCTCCTGGTCAGCGAGGGCCTTCTTAACAGCTTCTGTAACTAGTTTCTCCAGGACTTCAGGGTTTGGAGCAGCAACGGCAGCGACGGCGGCGGTGGTGTCTTCCACTTCGTTAACCTTCGACACGGCCTGTGTCGCCTCCACTGCTGACGACGTCTGGGTATTCGCTGAGTCATCTGCAGAGCAGAAGGAATTATTTTGCTTTGCCAATATTCAATAGGATTTTTCAAGTAAATTAACAATTTTCCGAGGGCTTGACCCCTCAACTTTTGAGTGTAAACTAGATATCAAGATTTCGACAGATTTCACAATATTTCAATGATTTCAAAAAAATGTCAAAGATTTCACGAAGGCTTGTACGCCAGATTTCAAGAGTGATCAACCCCTTGCAATGTTCAAGGTTCTGAGATTTTTAATAGTCGCTTACAAAAATTTTAAAATCGTTTAAATGTTAAGATTTCATTTAGAATTATTGGGGCATTAAATTATTCAGATTCTTCTTTTTTGATGTTTCGATTGACTGTAGGGTCCAGAAATAATTGCTTGATTTTTGTACAGGTCTACAGACCTTTTGACCCAAGTGGGGGTCTAGCTACTCTAGAAAAATTATTTTACACGATATGCTGAGACATTTTTGTAATAGGGTACGTTTATGGGGTCTATTGTAGAATATATATATATATTCGGCTGCGTGTATATGGTTTTATAATTATAACGCAACTAATGTACACATTGGTCGAAATAAAATATAATTAATAAGCTAAATTTTTGATTCTTTTTTGGTTGCCGCAGTTTTAATTTTTAATTAATATAGGGTCGTTGGGGGTAAGTGTGATACGGAATTACAAAGTTATATGTTGATTAATGATATTTCAAATATCTGAGAAAATTCTATTTTCGAATTTGCCAAAATTGTCTTTGGACATTCTGATTTTAATCGTCCCCTTATTTAATCAACAAAAACTTGGGTGAAGAAATATTTGAGGAGTTTCCTTTCAAAAGGGCATATATCCACTCTTGAATTTTTTTTTTTTGCGTTGATCGTATCTTTGGGATGAGCCCTATCAACCTGTGTATCAGTTTCCTCCAAAAAAAGCTTTCTATCCCATATTAAAAGTGAGTTAAACATTTGCTTTGCCACCAAAAGAGCATGCATCCAATCTCTGGATAATGAGATAATGAGAAACCAAACTTCTGGTAATTTGGTAATCTGTCTAGGACCAAAATAATGTAGTAACCCAGAAAAATTAATTCTTTTTATAAATGCTGTAAAACGTTTTTCTCGATTTCCCAACAAAAACCAAAAGTGGATATATGTCCTTTTGAAAGTAAACTTCTACTACGGGTGTGATACGTGTAAAAAACACTAAAATCTCGACTTTACAAGATTGTACTTTCGTAACTGTTAATAGACCTTTTCATCTTGACCAATTTTGACGTTAGGGACCCTAGGATTGTCGGCAATTGCATGTTAAAGTTACTAGAATAGTCGGG
>CAKNYM010022528.1:0-14151 GCA_932195095.1 Andricus curvator | reverse complement strand
AATGTTCTGAAAACGTTTCATGTTCCAAATACGTCCTTAAAACGTCTCTGGAACATTGCATGTTTAAGGAACGTTATTCGGACTGACTTAGGACGTTTTTGAGCCGTTCTATTAACGTTCTTTAATGTTTGTGCCCACTGGGTAGGTACCCAGTGGACACGAAATTTAAGAACGTAATTGGAACGTTCTAAAAACGTTCCTTGGACGTACAAGTCAAAAGACGTTATTTGAACGTTTTAATAACTGTCCTAAATTAGACAAAATAATGTTCTGAAAACGTTTCATGTTCCAAATATGCCTTAAAACGTCTGTGGAACATTGTATGTTTAAGGAACGTTATTCGGATTGACTTAGGACGTTTTTGAGCCGTTCTAATGAAGTTCTTTAATGTATGTGCCCTCTGGATAAATTTAACTGCTTTGTTGAACATTCGTCTTTTTAGATAGAGAATTCTTCCTTTTGGATTGAAATTTCAACTGTCTTCTAAAAAAGTCGTCTTCTTAACATAAAAATGCAAATATTTGGTTGAAAATACAACTTTTCTTCGTTTACTTTAATCTTTTTGTTGAATAATAATTCGACTATTTGGTTAAAAATTCACCTTCGTAGGCTGAAAATTCAACTATTTAGTTAAAACTTTAACTATTTGGTTGAACATTCGTCTTTTTGGATAGAAAATTCGTCCTTTTGGATCAAAATTTAAACTGCTTTCTAGAAAATTTGTCTTATTGTCGAAACTTCAACTGCTTTGTTGAAGTTTTGTCTTTTTGGATAGTAAATTCGTTTTTTGGACTAAAAATTAAACTGTTTTCTAAAACATTCGTCTTCTTGACTTAAAAAGACAACTATTGGTTGAAAATGCGACTGCTTTTGTTTGAAGTTTAATATTTTGTTTAAGAATTTGACATTTGGTTTAAAATTTACCTTTGTAGGAAGCCATGCCTTGCACAAAAATAGTTAAATTAAGAGAAATATGTTTTTTAATAACATTCTAAAACGGCTTATTAGAGACAGATATATGACGATTATAAAAAGAGGGAGAAAGAAAGAATGAGACAACCAAACCTCCTCGCTCTCATTTCTTTATTATTTATCCGTATTTTTTATACTAGTAGGATCCAAAATGTGTCGAGGTCTTTTAGGTATCCTCTTCAGGGAAATTTTAATAGTCTTTGTTGTTACTCTGAGCTTCGAATAATAATATAATCAGAAATAGTTAGTAAATAGCTTTACAGCGGTTCTCAGCCGCTTTTATAAGATCTAAATACAGTAGAAGTCCGATAAGTTGCCGTCCGATAAGTGTGCACTCCCCTTAAAACGTCATCACACGCACGGCACGCACACTAATTGGGGTTCTCCCACTACGTGTGCTATTTTGCTTATGATTTGCGCATCATTCTCACGCATGGGCGCACCTAATATCGTGCTACTAGAGGGGGCATCCGAAAAGTCCGCAATTCCTGGAATTTTCCGCTCCTACAGCCCCGAAATGAGAAACTTATCGGACTTCTACTGTACAAGCAAAAGCTATCTCGTGCAGTTAAAACATTATTACCATGAGTTTTATACGTGAAAAAATCAACATTATCGATAATTGGCTTGAAGCTAAGAAACCAAAGAAGAAAAGGCAGCGAACACACAATGGCGAAAAGGCAAACGACTCCTGAGCAGAAACAAGCAATATGTTCGAAGGACTTGAAGAGTCTGATGGTAGTGAGAACAAGTCTACAAATTCCAAAGCTACGACATTGGACAATAGACCAAAAAATGACAAGATCTCACCAATAGTCGTTTACAGCTATGCTAGCAGACTTATGGAAACTCTAAATAAAATCAAAGGATTACTAAAGCAAGGCATTGAAATACGAAATAAGGGAATTCATATCATTATGTATACCAAGAGTTATGAAGATTACAGTATTACTCTAGAAGAAATCAAAAAATCAAAGGTGGAATTTCACACATATACTATTCCTAAGCAAAAAATTTAAAAAGGGTCGTAAAGGGAATTCCGCTGAACGTAACGACTGAAGAAATCAAGGCTGACCTTATTGAGAAGAAATTGGCTGTAACAAATATTACGCAAATTGTTGACTTTAGTCCAGACAAAAAATAAGTAATGTAGCCAAACATCGTAGAGTGTGCTACTGTATAGTGACGTAGAAAAAATACTGCAATAAAAACCAAGTGACTCAGTGCTATAATTGTCAAGACTTTCGGCACGTGGCAAAAAATTGCTTCAAGAAACCTAAATGTGTTAAGTGCGCCGGTGAACATAAAGTTCAGGATTGCACAATACAAAGTGATCAATACCTAATGTGTGCAAACTGCAACCAGAATCATGTGGTGAGCTACAGAAAGTGTCCAAAATTTGCCAGGGTAGAAGCCAGCAGAAACACAAGGGGGCAAGGGACTTTCATGCCACGTACAAATCGCAGTCACGTGCTATCTAATATCTGCATACAAACTGCATACAAACTGGAAACAAATTATTAAAACAACCAGTCTGACATCATATTATATGGTTATCAATTAAGTGATAAGACGATTATGTTAACTGCTGTTTAATATGTGCATTATTATTCTGTGTTTGTAAGATGTAGCTATATCATAGTTGATTTCTTGCACTAACCTATTGACATGATTTTTAGTTTTTTCGAAGCAATTTTTTGCAAGTTTCATAATGAAGTTTCGGATATAGTCTATTTTGAGTTCTTAGTGCAGAGTTTAAATTCTTGTATACCTAGTGTACTTACCTACTAGTCGCAAGAATTTGCTCTGCACTATTTGCAGTTTTTTCAATTTAGTTTCGGACGTGGGCCTCCAAATAGGAGCTGCATATACTAATACAAGTCTGATTATCGCTTTGTATATAGTTAGCTTATTGCTTACACTAAGATGTGAGTTTTTATTTAAGAGAGGGTATAATATAATAACGGCGATACCACGCTGAAAACACCAGTTCTCGTAAGATCACTGAAGTTAAGCGTTGTTGGGCGCGGTTAGTACTTGGATGGGTAACCGTTCAGGAATACCTGCGTGCTGTTGGCCCGTCGTGGGTGTGGTGGGCCCACATTGGTAGTAAATATCCACCTAGAAACACTACCCGAATCGGGTAGTGAGGCAATGAACTTTCGAGTTCGAACTGCTAATCAATGTATGTATGTATAATATAATAAGAGATGCGATTGCACGTTGTGTGACAAAATTGACATGATTAGTGAAAGTAAATGATTTGTTCAATTTTACCCCTAAGTATTTTACAGAAGAGGACCAATCTACAACTTCAACTTCAATTTCTACTTTTACATGGATGTTAGGTCTGCGTTTGGTAAAAATAATGTCCTCTGTTTTGGTTATATTCAGTTTGATTGTCCCTTCATGGTAGTATTTTATTGTTTTATTTACTGCGTCTTGCAATCTATTCACAATCGTGTCTACTCTACATGAAGATGCGATTAGTCCTTTGTCGTCGGCAAATAAACTCTTTTAAACATGTTTAAATTTAGGAACATCGTTTGTATAACTATTGAATAATGTTGGTGCAAGAACCGACTCCTGACGTACTCCTGAGGCATTTAGCTTATTTTCAGAACTAACATCATTAGTAGTCACTTGCATTTTTCTGTTCCTTAAAAAAGAGTATATTACTACCACAAGGTAAGGGGGGCCTTCTCCACGTCTAGCAAGATTATACCTGAGTGCTTTTTTCATTAAAATTAGCTGTGATATGATTAACCAGTCTCGCCAGTTGATCGACAGTACTATGTTTATTTCTAAATCCAAATTGTTCCAGTCTAATAATATCATTTTCCAATAGAAAATTATAAATTCTAGATTTTATTATTTTCTCTACAATCTTGCTAAGATGTGGAAGGAGACTTATAGGTCTGTAATTTAATACACGAGCATGATTTTTTCCTGGGTTTGGTAACAGCATTAGTTTAGCTAGTTTCCAGTTTTTTGGGAAGTGACCTATACAGTGTGTTCCATTTATTATCTTAGTAAACATTACTACTGCCTTTTTTGTGAGTTTCTTTATTGCAATTGTAGGAATATTGTTTTGACCGGGTGATTTATTTGTTTTCAAGACTCGTATCAATTTCCTCACTTCTTTTGATGTAGTTCATTTTACATTCCCTGTATTCACTCGAGTATTTTTTGTCAATTTATTTACAATGCCTGAGACGCTTTTGGAATGACTGTGTGTTCCGAGATTTTTGTTTTGAGTATGGACTGATAGAAAATATTCAAATATTCTGAGAGTGCGGATACGTTTTCCTCAGAACTATACGAGGTTCCTTTGTCGTGGGATAATGGAGGAATATCTATTTTTTTCCTACTACGTGCTTTCGTAACTTTTCAATAAGATACCATCTTGAGTTTTATAATTTCTTAATTTCTTGTCATTAATTTGTACGTACCATGCAAATAATTGATAATTAACTATTTTATCAAGTGCATTTACCATTTTTTTTATATTTATTGTTTCTTCTTTTTCGAAATTTCCTTCTATATTTATTTTTAAGGCTTATCAACAACTTTATTATTAGGGGTAGTGATGGTGTATAGAAGCTTACAATCTTTGTGGGTACATTTTTTTGGAGAGCTGAATTTATTATTTGTGTAAATTCGATAACTTTATTCTCAATGTCCATTCTTGAATTTAGTGGAAAAAAGGTTGATTTTTTCATCGATGTTTTTTTTAAAGCATCACAGTTTGCATTTTTATAACGCGGTATTTTCCGCATCTCTAAAATCGTGGTTTTTGCGTTTAATGTAATTTTCACCGGGTTGTGATCAGAATTTAAGATTTGTAATGTTTTTGGTTTTAGTATAATTTTCAATATTTTTTAGTAGGTATATATCCAGTATACTCTGACGACCTATTTTTGGGTAGTGAGTTGGAAATTCCGGTGCAGCTATAGCAATACGTTTGTTGAAACAAGTTTTAGCTCATTCTTTTCCACTATGATTTATCGATGAGCAATTGCAGTACATATGTCTAGAATTTAGATCCATTCCCAGTATTATGACTTTTTTGCCTAAATGGAACAGTCTCTCTACGTCTGATTTTGATCTTTGTATTCAGGGGTACATTTGTTGAGATTAATACTGTTTGAGTTTGATCTATTTCAATAATTACCGCAACGGCTTTGGTGTTTATAAGTTCCGGTACCTCTCTCTATAGGATACGGTCGGAAATTATTTTTAATTATGAGCGCAACCCCCCCCCCCCCCACCTCGAGAACTATTTATATCTGCCCTGCATAAAGTGTATCCAGGGATTTCAATTTTCAATTTTTCGTCAACTCTAGTTTCATATATTTCTATAGCATCTCATTTTCATTTCCTAATTCTACATTTTAATTCTGCTAATTTATTTTTCAGAGAGTTTGCATTCCATGTAAATATTTTGATAACTTTATTTCGGTCTGCCATCTTTAATGCCATCTCTAATGATTTTCCCTACATTTATGTTAGAAAACATTTGTTACAGTTCACTGATAACGCTACCTAAGTTAAGATTTGTATCTTCTAAGGGATCGTGCCTAAATTACGTAAGACGTTTTTCTTTTGTTTAAATAAAGACGAGAATAAAATTGATGTGAAGTTGAAAAGGACACAACGATATAAACAAAAGAAAAACGTCTTACGTAATTTAGGCACGTTCCCTAAGTTAATTTTTTGTTTACCTGCTGCAGAGTTCACTGTGGTGACATGATTATAGGTGTGCGTGTTCTCTTGGTTTCCTTGCGATCGAGCCTGTGATGATGACGAGGCGTTTATTCCATCTGTAGTATTATGTTTTGGCATCGGGCTGAATGACTTTGTTGGATGATTTACATTTTCAGGTCTTCTTGGGAATCTGGTGTTCACTGTGTTAGCCTTTACGTAGATTTTGCACTGTCGATGACTAGCAGTGTGATTACCGCCGCAGTTTGCACATTTCGCGACATCGGTAGATCTGTTCTTTTTACATTCACTTTTTTTGTGAGAGTCCACAGATTTTACACACTTTGGTATCTTAAAGCAGTTTTTAGCAACATGGTCAAATCCTTGACAGTTAAAGCATTGGGTTACTCCTTTTAGGTTTCTATATTTTTCCCAACGGATTACACAGTAACATAATCTTTTATATGTGGCACCAAATCTGCAGTTTTAGTTCCGGCACTGAAATTTGCGATGAAGGTTGCAAGTTTAAGTTACTTTTCGCGTCCTTCTCCTTCTATGATTTTCTTTTTTTGAAAGACATTATGAACCTTCAGATTTAGCCCTTTAAGTTCAGACTCGATATCTTCTTGTGAGATATTTGGTGGGAGTCCTTTGAGGACCATTTTTATAGGTTTTTCACTGGGAAGTGAGTAAGTATGAAATTCAGCGCTAGGTTCCTTGACTTTTTCTAGCATCTGTTTGTAGTCTTCAACATTTTTGGTATAGACTACCATACAATTTTGTTTTGTGCGTATTTCGAAGTCCTCCTTCATGATTTCCTTGATTTTCTTAAGTGCTGTCGTGTGGTTTTGCACATAACTGTAGATTACAATTGGTAGAATTTTAATTTTCTGCGTTACTTCGAATTTGTTATCCTCATCTTCAAAACTTTCGCTGCTTGAGAGTACCTCATATTTGTTTTTAAATTCGAAGTTGCACTTTATTCCTTCATAGATATTTTTGAGAGATTTGACAGTTCTTTGCCTTTTTTCATTTGGTTGGGACTTTTCATTATTCCTCCCTTAGTTGGTTATTTTTTCCGGTTGGAAAGACATGGTTTTCCTTAACTATGATACTTTCGTAGAATTTAACAGCAGAGCTGGCTGCCGCCAGTTTACGAATTTTATACTGACAAACTACTTTTTACACTCGGAGCGATAAGACACGCCTGTACGGTTCCAAGTCTAAGCAGACACTCTCCTCTGGATATAAATAATATAATCAAATATAGACAAAAGGATAAAGGTAATGTATTAAAGGAATATTTCTCCACAATGAGTAGACTGAGTGATAACCTGAGGAGCAAGCACCATAATAGGAAAGTACTAACAACAAATCGTTACATGATGAATACCAAAATCAATGTAGATGGAATAGAAATTTCATCACCTAGAGAAGTTAAGAAGTTAATCATGTCACTCAAAAATAATAAGTCTCTTAGCATTAATGGAATTACGGGAATTATTATTAAAAAACTAACTCGCAAAGCGATGATCATGCTAACAAAAATGAAAAGTGCAATCTTTTTCTTTGGTTACTTCCCTGCTGTTTAGAAAACAGGAAAAACTATACCCATACGGAAACCGGTCCAAAAAAGGACATTTATCAGTAGCTATAGACCTATAAGCCTCCTCCAGCACCTAAGCAAAGTCGCTGAGAAAGTTATTAAAATTAGAATACTTAATATCGTAAGAAGGAAAAATATAATTACAAACGAACAATTTGGATTTCGAGAAGGTCACAGTACTGTGGATCAATTAGTGAGATTGACAAATCACATGACCAAAAAATTTAAAAAGAATAAACATACTGGTTTAATTATATTTGACGTAGAAAAAGCTTTTGATACCTTGTGGCATAATGGCCAAGTGTATAGACTAATACTGTAAAATTATCCACCTTATCTAGTATTCCTCATAAATTCATTCATTAAAAATGGACAAATGTATGTAGAATACCAAAATACCAAATCCGAAATCCAATTAATTAAAGCAGGATTTGTCCTTGGACCACAAATTGTATACCTTAAATATAAATGATGTACCTAGAACTAAACATGTGTGAATATAAACCTCTTTGCTGATGATAAAGGATTGTTTACATCATCGTATCGAATTGATGCTATTACCAAAAGGTTGCAAAATTTTGCTAACAAACTATTGGAATATTGTAAAAAGTGTAAAATTAGGCTAAATAGAAATAAAACCGCAGCTATTATCTTCACAAAACGAAGACCAGTTAGAATTGAACGAATTATCATTGATAATACGCCTATTAATTGGTCGACTCGTATAAAATACTTAGGGATCTTTCTAGATAAAATGCTTACGTTTACAAGAAATACTCATATGAAAATCCAACGAGCCATAGGAACTTTAATAGCTTTAAACCCGTTGCTGAATAAAAAGTCCAAGTTAATCTCATCATCTTTAGAATGATTGTTAGGCCTGCATAACTTGTACATGCCCAGCTTGGAGCCCCACGTGTAACACGAACTATAACAAATTACAAGTAATCCAAAATAAATTTCTAAGCTTCGTTGGCAATTTTCGTGAATATGCTTTGGTATAAAAAATACACGAATGTCTCAAGATTGAACATATACGTGTATTTATTAAAAGAATGACTGCTAATTATTTTAAAAAAAATCGAAAAACATACAAATAAGTTTATTAGAGATGTACTTTACTCTAAGAATAAATTCAAACATAGAAGAATCATGAATACTCTGTATGATAATTAACTTCGTTACGCATATAAGTCACAAGTAATTTACAACTATTTTACGAATTCTGTTTTTTTTTGTGTAAATTTTTTCCAGAAACTGAAAACTACTAAGCTTTCGCATACGTTGTAAATTTATTTTAGCCTTAGTAAGTAAACATATATATGGATAGGTGGTTAGATGATTACATATACATGGTACACCAATTGTTATAAACATGTAACAAACAGAAAAGAAGTCTATTTTTGAATAATTACATCCGTATCAAAAAGAATTTTGTTTTGAAAGAATTCATTTTAACTAGAAGGAAGTAATTTTTCTTAAACTTCTGTAAATGCACAAAATTACACAACACAAGTCTTTTTTTCAGTCTCAGCTTGTATTCCGAAGCGAACGGTCGTGTTTACTACGAGTGGATACAGTTCGAGAGTTCCGAGAAGTTCAGTGTCGGATAATAAAGTTTCCTCAACATTATAAGTGATTTGGTGTAAAAAGCATAATTAAAGTGTCCAAGCTCAGGTGGAGAGTGCACAAGCACTCCCCACAAAATGAATCTTAACCACCATAAATCAGTGAATCCCCAAACAAGTGCTCAACCCAACATGTCTTCTCCAATAACAAGAAAAACCTACGCTTCAGCAGCCTCCGATACTTTCCCCAAAAAAGACCAAGGAATAATCATCGAATCAAAAGACGAAATCGAACTTAAAGAATACGTGAAAAGCATCGGTTCCCTCGTCAAACCAGAAAACATCAGATTTGCTTCCAAAATCTCAAACGGTCGAATCTGCCTATTCCTCGCAACCAAAGAAATAGTAAAAGAACTAACGGATAAGTACAAAGAGATAACCGTAGAACACCAAAAATTAGAACTTCGACCTCTAGTAAACCCCTTAAAGAAAATAATTCTTTCAAACGTGTCTCCAGTCATTCCCCATGAAGTTTTAGAAACAGAACTCCAAAAGTGTGGAATTATAATCCCTTCCAAAATTAGTTTCCTAAGAGCAAGTATACCGGATCAAGGTTTCTCTCATGTTCTCAGTTTTCGACGACAAATGTTTATTCAACCAGAGGACATTGAAAAATTACCAGAATCAGTAATAGTAAATTACGAAGAAACTTCCTACCGCATATTTATAGCTCCGGAAACAACAACCTGTTTCCTGTGCAAGCGACAAGGTCATCTAGCCAAACAATGCGAGGCAAACACAAACATACTGACCCACAATCAAACAATAGAGACAAATCCAGATAACCTCGACACAGAAACTGACCTACCTAAACAGAAAAACCCCCCCGAATTCCCAGATTTGAACCAGGCGAACAGTAATCAGAAACGGCCGTTATCAACATCCACATCAAATAAATCCGAAATTAACTCAACAACAGGAAAAGTTCCCCCAGACTCTCAGAAAGAGTCAATTAACAAAACAACAAAGAGAAAATCCAAAAAACCAAAAATTGATGAGCATAAAAAACAAACCCCAACAACAATAGAAGAAATGCTGCTACCCACGAAAGAAACCCTTGACAACAATCCCACTGGTTTCCCTCTAAACTTCACGCAACTTAAACTGTTAATAGAAAATTGTCAAGGAGCAGCGGACATAACAACAATAGTGAGAGATTACACAGATGACATAAAGGAATTAATATCGACACTCGAAACACTATATCTTCTATTACAAGAACGAAAAATGAAAGTCCGTTTCACAAGGTTAATAAAAAAACTCAAGAAACTTGAACCACACAAAGCAGACTCAGTCCCATCTGAATCAGATGACGGAGACTCCCAATCATACATAGATTCTGAAGATAATTTTGACGAATAATAATTACGGACATATTACAATGGAATCTAAATGGATTTCGCACCCACCTGAAAGAACTACAAATCATCATTAAAGAACTGAATCCAAGAATTATTTCCTTACAAGAAACAAACTTTAAAGATAACATTTACGGAAATCTAGCAGGATATGACAAATTCATAAAAAACCGTGATGGAGCGGACCACGCGAGTGGAGGTGTAGCTACCTATATCCATAAAAATATTAATGCTCAAGAAATCCAACTGCAAACCAATCTAGAAGCCCTAGCAGTCAGAATCGCTATTCCCATACAACTGTGCATATGCAACATTTACCTCCCCAATAGTAATGAACTAGATCAGACAGAGTTAGAAAACCTAATTCAACAGCTACCTAAACCCTTCTTACTTTTAGGAGATTTCAACGCCAAAAACAAACTATGGGGAAATAGCAAAACATGCCCCAGAGGAAAAAAAGTTGAAAACATCTTAGACAAATCAGATATATTCCTCCTAAACAACGATTCTCCAACCCACTACAGTATCGCACACAACACTTTCAGTTCAATAGACCTATCCTTGTGTAGTCTACAGATAGCTCCAAAATTTAAGTGGGAAACACTCCATGAATTACATGATAGTGATCATTACCCAATCAAAATCACAATTCCCAGCTCAGAACCCCAATCAACACATCTTCCAAAATGGAACATCAGAAAAGCCAATTGGGATCAATACCAAGAAATATTCGACCAAGAATTAAAATCCCAGGAAAATACACAACCTGACCCACACCTCGAAATCGATGAAATTGTTTCAAACTTCACTTCAATAATAAATAAAGCAGCTGACAAAGCGATGGGCAAAACAACATCTACAAACAAGAATACACACACAGCGTGGTGGAACGAACACTGTCAAAAAGCTAGAGCAGAAAAAAATCAAGCATTTAATCAATTGAATAAGAAAAATACTTTGGAAAATAAAATAAAATTCAAGAAACTAAGAGCAGCAGCCCGTCGAACCTACTTACAGAGCAGCAGAACATCGTGGACGGATTATCTCACTACACTCAATAATCAATCAACTACGACAACTATATGGAATAAAATCAGAAGAATAACAGGAAACTTTTCAACGTCAAGAATATCAGGCCTAAAAAACACCAATGGAACAATAACGACCGACCCTAAAATAATGGCAGACTTAATTGGAGAAGGATTCTCTAATAACTCCAGCAACGACAACTACCACCCCACATTTAGATCATTCAAAATCTCAGAAGAAACCAAAGCCTCTCTAGAGAAAACCGTCGACGATCCACCAAACCCAGAAATCAATTCAGAACTAACATGGGAAGAAATCCAAGATGCAATAAATAAAGCAAGAGGCAAAAGTCCTGGACCTGATGGAATCCCTTATTCTTTCTACAAAAAGTTACCAAACTCTGGACAAAATTACCTCCTTTCCATATTCAACCTGATCTGGAAAAATAAAAAATTCCCACAGCAGTGGAAAGAAGCAATAGTCATTCCGATCCCGAAACCTGGCAAAGACCACACGAATCCAACAAACTATCGTCCAATCGCTCTAACCTGCACAATGTGCAAACAATTTTTTCGCGTTCCAACAAAGCGGATTCAGACATAAAAGATCCACCCTAGATCCACTTATCAACCTTCAAACTAAAATCAGTGAAGCATTCTCTAATAATCAGCACCTAATAACAGTTTGTTTAGATATTGAAAAAGCATACGAAATGACATGGAGACACCAAATAATTAAAACCCTGGAAAAAGAAGGAATCAACGGTTATCTATTAGCTTTCATCAAAAACTATCTCCACCAGAGGTACATCCAAGTTAGAGTTAATGGTGAACTGTCCGATAGATTCACCCTGGAAAACGGAGTACCCCAAGGCTCAGTCATGAGTACAACCCTCTTTCTCATCTCAATAAATGACGTCATACGCACGATCGATAAACCTGTAGGATCAACAATATTTGCAGACGACCTGACCACATACTGTTAAGGAAAGAACATCGAATCTACTGTGAAAACCCTACAAAACACATTAAACAAAATATGGAATTGGTCCCTGCAAAACGTATATAAATTTTCTCAAACAAAAACCGAATATATAATTTTCTCCCGTAAAAAAATTCCAGAAATAACCCCAACTTTACAGTTAGACAAACAAGATATCAAGAGAGTAACAGTAATCAAATTACTAGGTCTAATATTTGACCAAAAGTTAACATGGAGACCTCATATACTCAAATTAAAAGAAGACTGCAAAAAACGGATCGCAATCCTCAAAATCCTGGCTAATAGAAGTTGGGGAGCCGACCTTAGTGTTCTACAACTAACCTACGAAGCCATCATCAGATCAAAATTAGACTACGGGTCCACAATCTACAATTCAGCAAAAAAAGGTACCCTTGCAGTATTAGATCCCATCTACAACACCAGTCAAAAAATATGTTGCGGTGCTTTTCACACTAGCCCAAATAAAAAAGTTCTACTAGAAATAAACGAACCCCCCCTAAGCATCAGAAGACTCGAACTCACCTTAAAACAAGCAGTCTCGATAGCAGCCACCCCTGAAAACCCAACCCATGAATTACTCTTATCGAAGAATCCAAAAGAGCAAACCAATTTACGACCATGTCTCCTAAAACCTATAAGAAAAATATTAGAAGAATACTTAACGGTAACATCAACCCAGTTACCCCCAATCCAACACAATGTCCTTAGCCAAGACCCTCCTTGGTCTCTGCTTCCTCCAAAGTTGGACCTCAGGCTAACGAAAAATTTGAAAAAAGATATCGCTGCAAACCAATGGCTACAATTATACCAAAACATCGAACAAAGCTACAGCAGTTCAACCCATCTCTTTACCGACGGATCTAAAACAGAACTAGGAGTAGGATGCGCTGTTTACTCACGAGATCAAGAATGCTACTTTAGTCTCCCAAATTCGAGCAGTATATTTTCAGCAGAAATCTCGGCTCTTATGAAAGCTTTCGAATTATGTAAAATTCTACCTGGCTGTAACTTCGTAATATTCAGCGATTCATTAAGTAGTCTCCAAGCCACCCAAACTAGAAATTCATACGACCATAGGATCCAACAAATCCAAAAAACCTATACCGAATGCCTGCAACTAAAGAAACAAATCACGGCCATATGGATCCCCTCACATCAAAATATCAACGGAAATGAACAAGCAGACATACTGGCCAATTTCGCAACTTCTCTACCAGTTGAGGAGGAAAACCTAAGAATATCCTTACTAGATGCCAAAAACTACGTTCAAAGAATCGCCCACCAATATTGGAGAGAAATCAACAACAAAATTCAGAATGAAGTTCCAACTATCCAGAAGAAGAAGCCAAATCACCCCTCATGGAAAACACTCACAAGAAGGGAACAAGTTCTCCTCACCAGACTCCGAATCGGACATACCAAAATTACGCACAAGCACCTCCTTGAAAAATCAGACCCCCCAAAATGTGACCAGTGTAACTGTGTAATCAGTGTCAACCACCTAATTATCGAATGTACAAAGTTTAGTGATATTCGACGTAAACTCAAAATCTCAAACTCACTCCAAGAAGCTCTAGGGACACATACCGAAGTTAAAAAAACGATTAACTTGATTAAAGAAGCCAATCTAAGCTCCTTAATATAAAGGAAAAATATAAGGCAGTTAATCCAAGAATAAACAAATCAAAGAACTGTAACACCATCATTTGCAATGTATCCATTTACAATTCAACATTAACAAAACATATACCAGTAACTCGAACTTGTAAAAATCATAACTCATACATATCGTACCTGTCGCTAATTACCTAGATGTAGATGCGACGTTAAATAAATCTTTAAAAAAAAAAAA
>CAKNYM010022515.1:0-22446 GCA_932195095.1 Andricus curvator | reverse complement strand
TCGCACGTCTCAGTAGTGCAAGCGCACCAAACCTTCGTGTGAAACAAAAAAAAAGAGAAACCACCCGAACTATTGGGGTGTAAACCCGAACTACACGGGAATTCTTCGCTCAGTGTAATTGTACTCATTGCTACCCTGAAAAACTTATAATTTCCCTTCATTTCATAAAATAAACTCGGTCGAATGAAGCCTAATGCAGGGCTCTCCAGAAGGCAGCCGCGAGACTAGGTCAAACAGGGCCTCATAAATTTTCGTCGAACTTGTCCTTCGACTCGTCCCTAATCCTTCACGGTAAATTACAATTTGAAATGAAAAAAATGAAATGTATTGTGAATTCGAGTAGAAAAAATTCAGACCCTTCAGTGTGAACAATGAGCCGCAACGAGCCGTGACAGTAACGACCGTAACCCTTCCCAGGATTCCTGGAAACCGAAGAAAAAAATAACAGAAAAACTTCGTGGCAGCCAACACTTGCTGAAAGTGGTGAGCCCTGGCCTAATGCATTGCAGAATTGAATTTAGAGGTCCAATTCGATAATGGCAGCAAATCGAATACACCAAACCTAATCTGAATTCGTTTTCGCGTTATATCTATTCAACTTTTTTTACTGGGTATGTATTTTATACGCGGAGCTTATTTTTACTTATTAATTTCGTCAATTTATATTGAAAAATATATAAATAAAAATAGGCCCTACATATTCAGCCTCTAAATGCAATTTAAAAATAAAATTAGAAATACAATATTTAGTTTACTTTGAAATAATTTTAAATTTAAAAAAAAACTAAATATTGTATTTCTAATTTTATTAATAACCCTTCGATGGCACACTGGGGTCGAAAAGACCCCAGGCATGTTAAAACTTATTTAAGTCCCGTCAAAATTTAAAAATAGTACTTATACGGTTATTAAAAATAAAAAATAAAGTTATTAATTTTTTAGTGAAAAATGTCACTTTTCGCTATTGTTTAAATTCTACAATATTTTTTTCATATTTAAAATAAAGTTTGAACTAAATAACCCACAGCATTGTTTAAAGTAACTCTCTAAGAGTGTGTAAAAAATGCAGCTACCCAAAATAATGAATTGGCTCTTTGCGGTAAGCATTTTTCGCTTGGGGTCACAAAGAACCCACTATGCCAGTTATGTTACGCGTCGGGAAGTCTGCCATCGAAGGGTTAAATTGGATTTAGAGGCTGAATACGTGTCTTTTTTTATTTATATATTTTTCAATTTAAATTGACACTACGTATTCAGCCTCTAAATTCAATTTAATAATAAAATTAGAAATACAATATTTATTTTGTTTTTCAATTTGTAATTATTTTAAGGCCATGCTTCATATTTAGTTTCCCAAATTTTCAACTCGATATCGCGTTTCGTGTGAACGTAAGTTGATTTTGAAAAAAATGTAAAAACAAATTTTAGGTTACGCTCACATGGCTTTAAAGTAAACTAAATATTATATTTTTAATTTTATTATCAAATTTCATTTAGAGGCTGAATATGTAGTGTCTATTTTTATTTATGCATTGGTGCAATTGCAGAATAGGGGCGTCACCTCTGTTTTGGCTGGAAATTTTTTTTTCGGCAACAAACTATTAGAATCTTCAATTGAACGATAAATGAAGCGATTTGATAAGGGAGAAGTTTTAAATTATTATTACTTTTTTTACTACGATGTGTCAAATATGGGTCTGTCACGATATCGGAATGATCATATTTAACTCACCGTTTAGGTACTTTCAAACATCCATACGACCAGAAACACTGTAAATAATTAAAATTGAATGGTTTTTTAATAAATCAAAATGTATTTAGATATTTTTTTATGCCGACATGAGCTATTATATCGACAAAAAAAGAAGAGTTTCATGCACATCAGCTATCAGTTGAGACGGGAGGACGCCCTTGGCTATCAATGGCAATCGAGATATGTATGTCAGAAAAATAAAAAATAGATATGTACTGGTCACAAAAATATTGTTGATTAAACCCCTACCCCTTTCCAACGTCCCGTCTCCTCCTGTCTCAAGTGACAGCTGATGTGCGTGAAACTCTCCTTTTTTGTCGACATAATAGCTTATGTCGGCATAAAAAAATATCTAAATACATTCTGATTAATTAAAAAAAAATTCGATTTTAATTATTTAGTGTTTCTGGCCGTACGGATGTTTAAAAGCACCTAAACGGTGAGTTAAATATGATAATTCCGATCTCGTGACAGACCCATATTTGAGACATCGTAGTCACAAAAGTAACAATAATTTTAAACGTTTTCCTGATCAAATCACTTCATTTAACGTTCAGTTACACATTCCAAAAGTTTGTTGCCGAAAAAAAAATTTTTCCAGCCAAAAGAGAGGTGACGCCCCTTTTCTGCAATCTGACCTATATATTTGTTCAATTTGAATTGACAAAATATATGAGTAAAAATAAACTTCGCGTATAAAATAGATACTTAACCTTCAAATCCGATAAAAAAATAAAATTAGAAATACAATATTTATTTTACTTTAAAATAAGTTTATGTAAAAATAAGAAAATAAACAAAATAAATTGTATAAGTTTTTAAATAAAAAATAAATACAATAAACTTACTACTCCAAAGAAAGTTCTTCCATCAGCTGTTTTTACTTCTCGTTCCAACAACATATCTTTCGGAGCAAAATGCAACTGACACACCTTATGACCTGATTTTAAAATTATATCGTCTCGTCGTATTGCTTTCTGCCATAGCTTGACATTTTCTTCATCTTTTTGGCACAAGAAAAACACTAACTTTCGCAGGATTAGAATCATAGCGGAGCTATACACCGGTTTCCGATTTTTTTTCTTTTCCACTATTCCCGTATTCTTAATTTTCTTCTCTTTAGGGGGTCTTTTTCCTTCTTAATTTTCCACATAATTTAAAATTAAAATAATTTGTCAAAACACTTTCTATTAAATAAAAATGGTAAAAAACAGAGCGTGTCTGTACATCTACCATGTGTTTGTTGACAAATTCAGGTTAACATGCCACCCAGCGCCACCTACAACTCAGCTTACACGAGAAAGCTGCGTGAACCACGAAGTAGTATAAGGAGATCCAACTCTAATATAAGGATACCCCCCATTTTTCCGTGCCCACTTCCTATAGCATATCCACAGCATACCAGATTAAGTATTGTAGCGCCTCTCATGAGTAAATTTGAAACTGTTGAAAACCTACGGCAAAACCTATGTTATAACGGTTTTCCGCAAGAGGCGCTAGAATACGTTATCTGAAGTGCTATAGGATGTGGGCACGGAAAGATGGGTGTACAATTTTCCGAAATAGCCCATAGAGTTGGATCTCCTTATACTACTTCGTGGCGTGAACTAACCAAAATACACGGGCGATGCATAGGGTTGAGTTTTTTCAAATTCAAAATGTAATTTTAGATTCGTATTACATAGCTAAATTGTGACGAGAAATTTTGAGGGTCTCGATAAATCTAATATTGATGATTCTGAATATTTGTAAAATCGAACCACTTTTTTTAAAATCACTTTTTAGTCACTTTTTCGAGCAAAAGTCAATTAATTCAGTTTTTCAAATAAAAACACCACTTTAGTCACTTTTCTTTCAATAACTCAACCCATGTGGGTTAACTGGTTTTGAATTCAGGTTTATATACCTATTTCTGAAATGTCTTGAATTCTTTTGAAAAATTTTGAAAGAGTCCTTAAAATTTTAACAGATTTCAATAATTTGAACGAATTTCAAAGGATTTTTAAGACTTTAGAGTATTTTTAAAAATTCCAAGGAATTTTGAAAAGATTTAAAAAGTTTCAAGGGATTTTAAAACATTTTAAAGAATTTTTTATAGATTTCGATCATTTAAAAGGATTCCAAAAGAATTGGAAGATTTCAGGGTATTTTTAAAAATTCCAAAAATTTATTAAGAGGTTATTATTAACAGCTTTTCAGGTATATCAATACCTTCAATAACTTGAAGCAAGGGCAGTCAATACATTGTCGAGTCACGCTTAGAAGGTTCCATAAGGTCGAAAGGTCAATCAATATAATTATGTAGTGTCTACTACGCAACTCGATGCACAGCTTGTACCGACGCACTATAGAACCTTATAGAACAACATAATGTAATCAATGTATCAAGCCGTATTATAGAAAGCCGAGATAGTCCGGACCCTATACACACTTCTGTCGGATTCGCGTTTGATATGCAATATTGTTAATGATTCTTGTTCAAACTTATCTCCTGATTCCGAATCTGCGTGATAGGGGTATCACGCAGATTCGGAAGCCATTAATTAAATTTTCATAATCAATTAATAATTACATTACCGTTCAATCTTTAAAAAAATGTTCTTTTGCATTTTTGTAGATGAAAAGGAGAGGGATAAAAGTTCTCCTGACACTTATTCGATGAGATCAATAGTTTTTGCAAAAAAAGCGTACTTAAATTGTGTTACAATGTTTTGTAAAACTTGCAATTTTACTTTCACTAAATTCTCTAATTATAAAGCACACGTAAAACGGCTTCATCCTGGTAAGAACATAAAAATGAATTCTTTTCTAAATAGAACCTAACATTAAACATAAACATTTTTCTCAATTTGTTTCTAATTTAATTGTAGCGGAGTTTGATAAAGTGCCACCTTATACAAAAAAAAAATGACGTGGCAAAATGTGCTAAATGCCACAAGGAATTTAAAAAGCACTATTATTTAAATGTGCATATGAAGGAAGTTCGTAAAGGTAAGTTTCTTATTGTGAATTATTTACTATAAGGAGTACATTAGCATTAGGAGATTTATTATGTTTATTATATAATTATATTAGGAAAATATTAGCCTCATTTTTTATGATAACAATTATTTGGTGACAATGAACTTGTATCTGAATTTGAAATAAAATTTTTAATTAAATAATTAGAATGTTCGAAAATGAATAACAGTAATGATAATATATATTAGGGTACCCAAATAAAATGTGTGTTTTTGAATATTAAATTATTTTTTGTTGAGAATTACTCTTTTTAATTCAAAATTCAACTGTTGAGTATCAAAATGTATCTTTTTTAAATGAAAATTTAACTATTTGGTTCAAAATTCATGTATTATATATTATACATATTTGAAGATTCGTCTTTCTTGGTTGAGTGGGAGTTAGGTTGCAGTTTTACAATTAGAAGTGTTATTCATTGATTAATATCTCAGTTGTGAAATTATAAAAATGATTTAATTAAAAATTTTAATTTAATTTAATTTTATTAATAACTAATGATCAATCTTGCAGTATTATTGAAACATGGTTTTATTTTAACGAAGTAAAATTGATGACAAAATAATGACAATGTAGTAGAAAATTTTTTTTTTCACAAATCTTTCAAACAAATTTTTCAAAAGTTGTCAGAAAACATTACAATCGATAAAATACTTTAAAACTATTTTTTCAGTGACGTATATTTAATTAAAAAAATTTTTATTTCAATTTTATTTATGTTTTTTGTTATTTTTCGAACAATCTGTTTGTATGAAAAATAACCTGCAACACAATTTTTTTGTGTAAGAGGGAAATAATGTTAAGTAATTAATTTTTCTGTTGTGATGAGGAATTATGTATGTGAAAGTGTAATTTTGTTCCCTTGTAAACCTCACTTTAATATCAATACGAAACTGTAAAAAACCTTGTAGTTGAATAATTATTCAAATATTCTTTGAACAAATTTCCTTTTTCTTTTCGACAAAAAAATGATGACAAAATTTTTAACACAGTAGAAAGAATACCAATTATCAAGAAACATTGCATTTAAATAATTGTTACCACTGAAAATTATTTCTGTGACAGAATCATTTCAACAATCACAATGTAGTGAAAAATAAAATTTCCAAAAAAACATTGTAGTTGAATAATTAATTGATTATGCTTTCAAATTTAAAAATTGTAGCTAAAGAATTCGTGAAAATATGTAAAAATCTGAGATTAATAAAGACATTTTTATGTTCTATAAAAATTCATTCTTTTCCCACCGAAGACAACTTGATAAAAGATTTTAAAATGCATTAACATTTTGGTTTTATTTTCACGTCTTTAATTTCAAATTAAAATGTACTGAATTTCTTGTTTTAATTAGAAGTTGCGTCTATGGAAATATAATTTTTTATTCTGAATCAAATTGCATTAGAAATTATAAAAAATATTGTAGTTGGTAATAATTTTCCAAGTATTCTTTAAACATTGTCTTGTGACATATTTTGGTAAAAAATCAATCTTCACATTATTAAAAACCGCAACGAAGTAATAATTAACAATATTGTGAAATTACTAAAATGGCATAATACTTTCATTGAAGAATTATTAAACAAAAAACTATTACTTCCAATAAATTGAAAATGAGGGCCACCATTGTGTGCCGAAACGTTTGAAATAACTTAATTGGTTTCAATACACCTGACCCTAAAGCCAACAACTTACATAAAAAATTTCTACAAAATTTGACTATTTTGTTAAAAATTCTTTTTTCTTTGTTGGCAGATTCATCATTTTAGTTGAAAATTCTACTCTTTCATTGAAAACTTAACTATTATGTTGACATTTTTTTTATTTAAACATTAATTTTTTTTACTGAACATCAAACTATTGTTTTACTAAGTTTTTGAGTATTCAAGATTCACAGGTACCACTTATACTGAGTTGAAAAATATAAAAATCAAGGAAGATTTATATATTTTATAGTTGATTAATATTTTAGCCTGCAACTTATCCTGAAGGGCCACCACTCGATTACAATTTAACAGCAAAATCGAAAATTTAAAAAGCTTAATTTTTCTTTCCAGATGAGTTAGGGAGCGGCAGAGAAATAGAGAATTATAAATGTGATGTGTGCGACAAACAGTTTGGTTATATGAATAGTCTGAAATATCACCAGAAGTTCCATGTTTTGCAGCAAGCTAATATAAAAAACAATTTAAAGTGCCCGATATGTTGCGAAGGTTTCCAGCAGGAACAGGCAATATTCAATCATTTCGATGAAAAGCACTGTATTGAAGTTGAAACAGAAGTTCTTCACTTTCCCTCTGTTGAAGAATTTCAGGTTTGGAAACTTGAGACTCAAAATAACACGAAATCGAACTTCAGGAAACCTTATAGGTCATATTAAATTGCAGATGCTATAAAATCTAAATACATTTGCCATCGTTCAGGAGATTTTTTATCAAAAAGCCAAGGAAAGAGGCACATCAAACTATTAGGCAGTAATAAGATTAATGGATTTTGTCCAGCTGGTCTAAAAGTGATAGAAAAAAACGGTAGTTGTGAAGTACAATATGCAAAGACTCATGTAGGACATGATAATGATATAACCTATGTATCCCTTGCGGAATCCGAGAGAGTTATGCTTGCTACTAAAATCGCGGCAAAAATTCCGTTTGATTCAATCTTAGATGAAATACGATATTCCAAGCAATATTCGTTAAAGGATTGTGAATATACTAGATTGAATCTGCTAAAGAAGAAGGATTTGTATAATAGCGAACAATGTTTTAACTTGAACAGCTTGGGTTAATGAAATTAAAGACACCGGTTGCGTCTTATACTACAAACCTTAAGACACTGTTTGTCCAAAGTATCTCTTTTTGAAGCAAGAAGATTTCGTATTATTTTAATGAATGAAGGACAGAAGGAGATGCTGCGGCGTCATCGGGATGATTGCATATGTTTGGATGGTACACATGGACTGAATGCATATGGGTTTGAGCTCACCACGCTCCTAATATTGGATCAAATGAGAGAAGGATTTCCTTTCTCATTCCTAATCTCAAATCGTTCGGATGAAGCTGTTATGAGACTATTTTTTTCTCATATTAGGGAAGAGATGGAAACACAGTTTCAACCAAAAGTGTTCATCTCGGATATGGCCGAAGTATTTTACGATGCATGGCTAGCATTCATGCTTCCAGCTGAGTTTAGGTAGGCATGGTAATGTTCAAGAAAAAATGGAGAAAAATTTTTAATAAAATTGCCTCCTAAGAGGTGCAGGTAATATATCCTTTTTAGAATGAGTGTATTTGAAATCCAACAAAAATATTTTACGTTATTTTAAATTGATTAAAAATGTTTTCAGGTCGTTGTGTATCAAAAAGCGCGTATCTTGATGCAAGAAACAGATGTGGCTGCTTTTGATTCCATGATTCAGGGATTTTTTAAATCATTGGAATCAAATCCAGTCACATCTGAATATGCAAAATATTTCAAGGAAAATTATCTCCAGAATGCAAAGGCGTAGGCGAGGGCTGGGCTTACATTCTTTATGCTACATACTTTTGGCTTTTTGAAAAGTTAGTGGTTATTTTCTCGTACAATTCAAATAATCGGTAAGTAGTGATAAAGAAATACGTAATTCAATTTCTTAATAAAAGTGACTAATTTTGCTTTTTACATAATTATAAGAAACTGTATGCAGCGGTGTAATTTTTCTCATAGGATAAAGCGTTTACAATTTACAGCGTTACAAAAAATTGATTTTTTAACGAAATTGACGTATTTGCACATCCGAATCTATTGATCAGAAACATTTAAAACTTGTATATTGTCTATATCGAGTGAATTGTTGTTAAATAATTTCAATTTTCAAGAAAATATCGTCTAGACTTTCATTTAATAATAAAAAATCATTAAAGCCAACCAGTGTCATAATTTACCCTAAAACTGTCGCAAAAGTTATACTTTCCATCAATGATATTGTTTATTGTTCATAACAATAGTGTTATAAATGAAAACCCTTTAGGTCCGGGATTAATTTAAACAAAAATTTTTTCTTATTGTTTACAACTATTGTTCTTATTGTTATCAACTACTTCCTTATTGCTCCTTATCATTCATAACTATTGTTATTAACAGGAACCCACAATTAAGAAAGAGAAAAGATAACCGTGCTATTTGCGGCAAAATTATCGTTATACTAATGCCCAAGATTGATATAAAAATGAAGATAACCTTTTTTTCAATTGAACATTTTTCTTATAAACAATGCTTATAAGGGATAATGAGCAGGTATGAAAAATGCTAACCAATATAATTACACTGTTTACGGTAAAATTCATGTTCTCAAACAATTACATCGCACGCATCACTTGCAAATTGTGGCTTGTGGGGGATCGTACTTTTATGACAAGTATATTGTTTATAAGGCTGTATATGAATAATGACTCGTAGTACAAAATAATGTCATGTGAGTAATACGTTTGATCTTCTGTCAAAAATTAATAACTATGTTAATTGATTTTAATTTTAATAATAATTGAGTGTTTTTATTCATCTCAATATTGTTATAAACCATAAAGCAAGAGAGTTTATTAAGAATAAACAATATTATCGATGGCAGATATAGGTTTAGCAATAGTTTTAGAGAAAATTATGACACTGGTTGGCCTGCCTATTTTTCATTCACAAATAAAAAGTCTGCACAATTTCCTCTTAAGAATTGTAATCGTAATTCACGGAGTGAACTTTCCATTCGATCAGAAGATTTCCATTTGCCTCGATATAGGCAATGTATAAGTTCCAAATTTTTCTGAGCAATAAATTCTAAGGTACAATTGTGCAAATATGTCAATTTTGTTAAAAAATCTTTTCTTTGCAAACCTGTAAATTCCAAACAGTATATCAGAACAAGAAGTGCAAGGTGCAAAAAAAGTTTTATTTTTTCTCACTAATGCTAAACATGATTTTATAACTTTTTGGTTGATAAATAGTGTAATTACAAAACAACTGAATTAAAAAAAATGGCCAGGATTTCGAAAAAAAATTTTGGTTGACAAATAGTGTAATTACAAAACAATTGAATTAAAAAAATGGCCAGGATTTCGAAAAAATAACCAAGATGTTCGAAATCAGGGAATTTTCTTCGACCTATTGAACAAAATGTATTTCGGTGAACTACCAGTGCATGTTAGGCTCAAAGACCGAAAAGACCGAACAAAAGAACCGAAATAAACGACCAGAACGCGTTTTGGTCGTTTTCAAAATGACCAGAACCCGTTCTGGTTGGTAGTTTTCAAAAGAGCTGACTCGAAACTGTCCTTTAGAGTAATTGAACTGTATGCGACGCTGAGTGGGAAAAAATACTCCGTTGGGGCAAAAATCCGCCGACTTCTCAAATCTGAACGGATCAAAGTATTCTTTTTAATACTTAGAAAGGATGGTACTTCGATGGAGTACTGCACCCATAACAAAATTGTATTAATTTGTTACTTAACTTTAAACATGCATATTAATTTTTTACTTAACTTTAAAAATGTAATAGTTTATATTTACAGTACCTATTTAAGCCTTTTTATTGACACCTTCTCCAAAAAATAGATGTTAGTGAAGTTACTTTCGTTGAATAGAAATTTTAATTGCAGATGAAATTTCTCTATGTATTTAATTGTTATAAATTAATGAACATAACTTATATATGCTGCATTTTTAAATTTAAATGGATTACTCAGACAGATTTCCTTATTAAAATGTTTAAGAATAATGTTTAATTGCAAACGAAAACCATCAGATAATAATAGTTAATAGTTTAAACCAGTTTCATGAACAAATTAATTTATTTGCCATTTTTATGCATGTGAAGAATATAGAACTGAAAAGGATTATAGTGAAATAAATTAATGAAGTCTTTATTTATTGGGTAAAAGTAGTTTTTACACGAACTATTTGAATGGAATTTTGAATTACACTCAACGTAGTTGGACCGACATTTACGTTTTTTATCAATACAATACCTCGTATAGTTGCAAAACATAAAACCTTGTTTTGAACCAAAACTTGCAGCAGATGCAGTCCGTAAAGTCCATTACAATAGTTCGTGTAAAAACGAATAAAATTATTACTTTTAACCAATAAATAAAGACTTTATTCATTTATTTCATCATAATACTCTTCAGTTCTATTCTTCACATCAATAAAAATGCCAGATAAATGAATTTTTTCATAATACTTGTTTAAACTATATTAACTATTATTATTTGTTTGTGTTCGTTTGCAATTAAAAATTATTCTTAAACGTTTTAATAGAAAAATATGTGCAAGTCATGCCTTTAAAATTCCGAAAATGCAGCAAATATAAGTTATATTCATTAATTTGTTCATAACAATCAAACAAATGGAGAAATTTCATCTGCAATTAAAATTTCTATTCAACGAAAGTAATTTGACTAACCTCTATTTTTTAGCGGAAATATCAATAAATAGGCCTAAGTAGTTAGAACAAATATAAACGATTGCATTTTAAACTTAAATAACAAATTAATACTATTAATTAATAATAATATTCATAAGAATTTAATTTTATAATTTTTATTATAAATGATGCAAGTTATTACGATAAAGTAAAATGTATTTTAGTATAACTTTTTTATATGTAAGTATTTTTATGTTAACATATTTATCGTATCTGTTGTTGTTTATGTAAAAATGAGTAAATTCTTTTAATATAAGAAGAAAATTATCCTGTCGATAGAACTTTTCAGGCCTTTATAAACGTTATAGTCTCTTTCTTATTGAAAGCTAAATTCAACACAAAATTTTCAAAAAATATAATTTTTTTTTCTTTTGCGAATATCTGTTTGTTATTTTTTTTAGAATAATTTTTTTAACGTATCGCATAATTTACTCTGAGAAAAATATTTTCTTCCTGATATATTCTGCTATATTTAATTACATATATATATATATATATATATATATATATATATATATATATATATTTATATTGATATAATTCAAAATAATTTGACAAAATGTTGAAGAATTCAAAACGAGTTTAAAAGACTTCAGGGCGAATTAAACACATACTGAAAATTAAAAAAAATGTCAATTAAACTGAATAGAATTGGTTCAATTAAAAAGAATTCAGGTAAATTCAAAAAAATCGAGAGAGATAATAAAAGAATTCTGGATGATTTAGAAATAATTCAGGGTGAATTTCAAATGAATTAAAAATAATTACAAAACATATTAACATTTTAAATACGCCAAAAATAACTAAGACATGCTTAACAATATCACATCAACTCATAAAATCAAAATTTCTCATATCAAAAAATCATAAGCTCATAAATTTGTAATCTCATATTCTCATAATCACATGTGAATCATAAAATTTGATCCCGAATCCTGTAAAAAACATGAAAAAAATTATTTATATTATATTTCCATAATGTTAAGTCATGATTTACAAAATTTATAAACAAAAATTTATTATGTATATATAAATACGTAATTAATACATTCAAGTAAAACATAACATAAATTCAAAAACTAACAATTATTATTTAAATCAAAGTAGATGAATTATGAATCAAAAGTATAATAGCCGTCTATTAAAATAAAATAAATGAACTTTTAACCAAAAAAATTGAATTAAAAGGAAAAGTATAACTTTAATTCAATCAAAGTAGATAAATTATGAATCATAAATATAATAGCAGACTATTAAAATAGAAGAAATTAACTTTCAACCAAAACATTGAATTAAAACTAAAATTATAACTTTTCAATAATAAAAGATGACATTTCAAACAAAATTGAAAAATTTCTCATATAAAAATATAAATATTTAACAAAACAGTTGATTGTTCCACAAAAAAATGATTTCAAAAAAATAGTTTAATCTTAAACAAAATAATCAAGTTATCATACAAATAATAGAAATTGTAACCAAAAGAAAAGAATTCTGAACCAGGAATATGAGACTTTTCACATTAGAATATATAAAAAAGTAACTATTTTGTTATATTAAACGTTAAATATATCAAAATTAAAGTAATATTTAATACATTCAAAATACATTGAAATTAATGAAATTATTTATTAAATGTGAATATTATTTTTTCTGCACTAATTTTAAAACATCAATTGAATGTATTTTAAAAAAATACTTAAAAAGGTATTATCTAGGGTAAAGGTATTAGGAAAAATGTGGTTTATTGTTGTGGATGGAGGAGAAAATGTCTGTGGGTGGGTGGAACGAAAATGTGGTATAACTGTTTTACAGAAAAATTGTTTTTTGGCTTGAAAGTTCAGCAATTAGGATGAACTTCTTTTTCTTTCTTGACTGACAATTCTTTATTTGTTGAAAATTCGCCTTTTTGGTTGAAAATTTAATCATTTTAGTTGAAAATTCATCTCTTTTGTTGAAAATTTGACCATTTATTTGAAAATTTATTAATTTTTTTAAAATAATTTGTTTAGTGAAAATGTATCTTTTCCACTTTTCGTTTAAAATTCGACTTTTTTGATTGAAAATTTATTCTGTATGATTGAAAATTATTTGGAGGTTAAAAGTTTAACTAATTTGTTGAAAATTTAACCATTTTTTTGAAAATTCAACTCTGGTTGAAAATAATTTTTTCAAATATACTTTTTTCACATATTTCGATATAATTCGACCCCAGGAGCTCGAAAATAAAATTTAAAAAGAATGTCCGTGTGTATGCGTGCGTGTAACTTTTTTCTGTTCACCAAATTTCGAAAAGTAAATACTATCTACTACTACTACTACTATCATGAAATTTGGATGAATTATAGCTCCAATTTATATCCAGGTCTGATAGGATTTTACGCTAGATCGACAATGTAGAAGGGTTTTTTTTTAGTTTGGAGATTTACAAAAAAAAAACCTTGTTTATATGAGAATAACTTTTAGATATTTAAAATGCAACAATACCTTACCTTATGTATTTGTTCGCGTCTTGAAGACGCATCGATCGACCTATTATTGAACCTTTTATGACCTACCAGTACCGATTTATGAAGTTTAAAAAAGAGGTTTACTCTGTTTATATGAGAAAGACTTTGTTCATATTAGAAATACTACAGTACCTGCTATATTTGTTCGCGTCTTCGAGATGCGTCGAATGCCCTATTGATGAACCTTCTATGACCTCTTATGACCTAGCAATACTGATTTATAAGTTTAAAATAATATATTGTTAATGCTGTTGATATAAGGAAAACTTTTTTAATATTGGGGATACAACAGTAATGTGTAAGATATATTTGTTCGCGCCTTTGAGACCCATCGATTACACAATTAAAGAACTTTTCATCACCCATTTACCTATTTACGAACCACCTTTTATTGATGGACTCCAACTTTCTGGAAATAAAATTTTCGGCTTATCTTATACATTAAATAATTGTTTGGTGTTTAGCCAATTTCATTGATTACATTGATATATATTTAAAAAAAATTTGTTTTACTTATCAAATAAAAAACAAATATTTAATGCAACTTTCTTATTATTATTCTTTTTATTATTAATTATGTAATTAAAAAAAAAGATTATCAATGAACTTGTTTCCAAGATGCACCGCGTGGAGGTAACCAATCTGTCCAATATTTAAAAAATGTTAAAGATAGTTGTTTAAATAAAATTTAAAAGTATATTGTTTTTCATGAACCATTAAATCTGAATAAGTGTAAATGTTAAAATATAAACTATCATATATATGAAGGATATTTTCATCATAATATAAACAATGCCAATGACTACTGGATAAACCACCAAAAATTTGAACATCTTTTTCATCATAAATTGAAGTCAGAAGTTCAGGTGTACTTATATATATGTAATGTTGAATATGGGTTAAATTCATAATTATTTCTCTTTATATTTAAAAACTTATCAAGTGAAAAGTCTGCTAAAAGTGAATTTGCAGGTAATACGTTACATTTAATCATATAAATTAAATCTTGTTCACTATTGTTATTATTGCGAATTTTCTAAGTACTTTTGTCTAGTCTTATTGTACAATTAATATTTTTGTTACAACAGACATCATTCATATCACTGTTTTTAAATTTTTCTGATGCTAAACTTTTTTCAAAATTGTGGAAATCTTTTATCATTTCTTCATTCGGAATTCCTATTCCTATAAATATTGGTTTATGACCCGAGTAAATACTTTCATAAGCACCATCTTCAAAATAATTAATATTACTTGATATAAAAATTATATCAATTTGCGTATTAAAGTTTATTGTTGAGATATTAACAGGAATTCCTCTTTTGAAGCCTGTTTTTATTAGCAAATTTTCTAAAAATCCATTTTCATGGAAAGAATCAAAATTAAAATCTCCAATTAATATCTTTTTACATGAATTCATATTTTTATTCAAAACGTTACCTAAAACTTGCGTAAAGATTTGATTAGATGTTGCTGCACGGAAAAAAGTAGATAGTTAGATTCACTTTGATGTATTGTTAACTTGAAGTTTACTTGTTCGCATTGCACAAGAAAGAATTCAAATAGTTTTTGATACTGAATGAGATAGTGATCTCAAAATATACAAAGTCTGAAGTCAGCATTACTACTTCAAATTGCAAAAAGAAAGATTACTAGAACAAGTAGCTTCAATAACTATTTGAAATAGTACATTTGAACATGGGAGACTGTATGAATAACTAATTTTCATAGTAAGCAAAGAATTGTGAGTTTGACTATTGCAAGTGAGTTCGATCTGCTTTTTCGCATTGCAATAAGCACTGCGCGAGATTGTTAGCCTTACTATTTGAAATTGTAAGTGAGTTCAGTGGCACAACTAGAAACGTGTAGGTCCCCTCCGCAACATTTTTAGGCGGTCCGTTTCAAATTAAAAAAGAAGGACGACTTATAACTTGCTTATCAGTAAAACAACAGATTTTCGCTTTTCAATCTATAAGACAGACCGCGCACTGACATTTTACAAAATTAAATAAATTATCGGAAACTATTTTATAATGTTTTCTCTTTTATCATAATATCAGTTGAGATAATTATTATAAATGAACATAGTGAATAACTCTACTTTATACTTCAATACTGTTTTTTTGTTTCGTACAAAATTTTCAGAATTTAAAAATATTCTGAAGAATTATATATAAAAAGGATACTTTTTTTTACATTATTTCTACTATGGAATTTTCTGCTTATGATATTTTTAATTTCTTATAACACTAAAATTGATTAGGATCGTACTTGATTAAGCCACTTAAGTTCAAATATTATATTATTTGGAAGAATTTTTTTTTAGTAGAATAATACATTGTTTTCGACATATCATTTTTTGAACTAATAATGAAAAAATAATTTGTAATCAAATTTGAGTTCAAATTAATTTCCAACTTTAACGTAGTAATAATTTTTTCAACCTTTTCACATTGATATTTGTAAAAATTACTACCATTTCATGAAAAAAAATATATTTTCTAATTTTTTTTCAGATTTTCAATAACAATAAAATCTACCATACTACTATCATATCGCGATCTTTGATATTACAGGGATCACAGCGTAAAAGGAGCTCAAAAAAGGGGAAATAGGGTGGTTTTCGCACGAAAAAGGGGAAAATAGGGGAAAGATGAAACATTTATTTTCATATGTCGAAAAGAACAAACAACCTTTCCGTAAGAAATGTTACATTTTTAAATAAATTTTAATGATTTCTGTCATTTAAGATTTATTTTTAAAAATTGGATATAGTTAGATCGTTGGAAACCCATCCAGAGTGAAATAAAAAAGTCCGGGAAAAAATAAAATTAGTTAAATATACAATTTTGACATGTTTGACATCGTTCTCATAAATATTTCTTTCCAAGATTTGTCATTTCATCCTTACTATAATTAATACTTTCAATCTAAATTTAAAACAATTGAAATCAGTTAATATCTTCTGTTCTCTTTCTTAAATTTACAATTAAAAATTTTTTTTTTAATTAAAAAAGAAAATTTGCCTTATTGAAAATTTTTGGAAAATATACAAAAACATGTTTTTTGGATTGATTCGAACCTGAAATCGAGTCACCTTGAACCAAACAAACATGTTATTATTTTTTATCCATGGGAAACATTTTTTTCGTGGTGTTTATAACGTTCGAAAATCGCAAAAAAAGATATGAAATCCCAAAAATCCTAATTCACGACAAACATTTTTTTCCGAAAAAGAAAAAGAAAAAAATGTTTCTGTGGTTCAAGCTGAATAAATTTCAGTTTCGACATATTCAACTTTTTTTTAAATGTGTGCATATGACTCAATAAAAACAAACATGTTTTTGCATATTTTCAAAAAAATTGTAACTGAGCAAGAAATTTATTTTTAACTTTCACAATTTTAAATTTTCAATGAGTAAGCTAATTTTTGAACAAAATAGTTGAATTTTTGAATTAAGAACAACAGTTTTTAACCAAAAATCGAATAGTTATATTTTCGTTTCAAAAAATTAATTTTCAATTGAAAAAACTGAATTTTCTCCCAAATTGTTGAATTTTCTACAATGCAGTTGATTATTCAACTCGAAAATATGAATTAATAATTAAGAAGTTAATTTTCAACCAAACATCACAATTGTTAGTTAAAAAACCTACCTTTTAACAAACAAGAAAAAAACTAACTAAAATGATGAATTTTTAACTAAGAAATTAATTTTTAACAAAGTTGTTCAAAAATCACCAAACTATTGAATTTTCCAGAGGAAATTCAAATTTTCTACAAAACAGTTGAATCTTTAACCCAAAAAACACGAATTTCCAACAAGAGTTGAGTTTTCAACCGAAAAAGATTTTTTAGCCAATGAAGAAAAAAAATTGTATTCAGCATGTCAAATTTTGAAGCAAGAAGATGATTTTTCTACAAAAAAAGAACGAATTCTTAACAGATTACATAAATTTTTAACCAAATATTTCAATTTTCAAAATAAAAAAGATCAACTTTGAACCAAAAATGGAATTGCTACATTTTGATTTCACGAAACTAATTTTCAAATTAAAAAACCAATTTTCTACCTATTTATTGAATTTTCGTGCCAAAAAAAGTACTTTCTACAATACACTCGAATTTTTAACTCAAAAATATAAGCTTTCAATACAAAAAATAATTTTCAATCAAAAATTGCAATTTTCAGTTTGAAAAAGTGCATTTTTAACAAAGTAGTTTGATTTTCAACCAAAAAGACAGCTTTTCAACAAAATAAATATATTTTCAACCAAATAGTTACATTTTTAACCAACTTTCTGCCAAAAAATATAACTTTTGAACGAAATTTGAACATGCAACAAAATAGTTGAATTTCCAACTAAAAAAGATCAATTTTCAAACACAAATGGAATAGTTCAATTGTGAGTTTAAAAAAATTAATTTTCAACCAAAAAAAATTTCAACAATAGTTAAATTTTCAAGTAAAAATTTAAAAAAATTAAAAATTGCTCAAGTTAGAACATTTAAAATTCCAGTTGATGAGTTTGGAATATTCCATTTTTTAATTAGGTATTTAACTTTGTACATTTCAACTAAAATGTATTAATCTTCTAATACTTATTTAAAAAATAATATATATTTTGTAACTGTTCCAATTTTATATTGGATAATAACTTCTGTCGGCAGTTTTCACATTTTCAACTTGCTTTAAAATGTTTCATCTTCAAATTTGTTTAAGAGTATTTATTTGTAATGGTCTGAACTTGGAACGTGTACCTTATTTATTCATAAATAATTTATTTAAGTGCTATAATTGCTTTAATTATTATTCAATAATGGGTACAATTTCAAATATCGTATATTTAAAGAGAAAAGGGGAAAAGGGGGAAGGTTTTTGAGAATAGGGGGGAAAAGGGAAATTTCAAGAAAAAAGGGGAAACTAAGAAAAACAGGGGAAGACTGTGCACCCTGATATCAATTTCTCGGAACCGAATATTTTTTTTTAACAGTTTTTATTCTAATTCAGCATCCCCATATCTCATGAGAAAAATTTTATTTGTGCAAAAACTTTAAATTTAAATCACAATTCAACGTTTGTCTCATCTTAAAATAGTGATTTCGATTTTGCATTTGATATATTATTACGATGTTTAAACTATTTTTTATTTATATATCAGTTCAAAATTCAAAAACTTTCATTCGAAAACATTTTTTCAAGCCTTAATTTTCAATAATACAAAATATGCACTTTTTAAAAATTGTAATTCAATTCATTTTATAATAATATACATATAAATTACTAATAATATATTTACTGTGTGAGTTAATACTTCTAAGCAAAATATTTTTCCCAAGCTCGTTACAAAATATTAGAAATCATCAGTAAGAGATTAGTTAAAAAAATGTTAAGTAATTATTTATTATAATTTCTTAGCTGGCCACGTTTTTCTCAGAGAAACCGCTTGACCGAGAGTTTGTCAGAAAAATCTAAGCGGTTCCGTAGCTCACTTGACTAACACTTGCGCTAGATTTAGGTTTTAGGTAGTTAGGTAGGGTTCGATTCCCCAGCGGGGACGATTTTTCAAAGCGTTTGAGCGTGCGATTATATGTGTAAGTCTCTGTGGGTGCAATTGTTAAGAATAATCGTAAATTAAGTGCAGTAATAATCATATATAAAATAATTTTTTCCTTTTCAAATCGATCGACGTTTCACATCATTTTTGTTGTCGAAAGTTTCGAGCTCATCTATTTATAAATCGTGTCTAGAATGCGTGCAGAGCATATATACATATATGGGGTATTCTTTTACAAATCGAACAGAGAATTGACCGACCCATTTTTGATTGAGCTTATACTTTTTTTACGGGTTCATTATCGAAAAAGAGAAGATACGTATTTAAGGATTTTTTTTTTCGCAATTTTTTGGGAAATAGGAAGGGTTGAAAAATTCAGAATTTGAGTGAAGACTATTTTTTTAAAAATGCATGACTCCTGTTGTATTTGAGCTAGAGACCTTTTTTTTTTAATTTGAAAGGTAAAAGAACGAGCTTTGATAAAAAAATCATCTCAAAAATATTATTAACAAATTAAAATTGTTATAAACAATTAAAAATTTTTAATCGATTTTTAACTAGTTTGACCCCCATGAATTAAGTTCTTAGTATTTTTATCGTATTCTACGTCAAATTTCCGATCGAAAACGATTTTTTCCAAAATGGTGAAATTATTATTACTATCGGAAAAAATTTAATGTATCTAGCGCTGTCGAGCGCGGTACCTCACACCGGCGCGCGGATCACATTGCACGGCCGATTTTCTACTTTGATATCGTTTTTCTCTTAAATATGAATGATTATTATATATTTCCAATTAAATAATCTTATTTCTTATACAAGATAACTTTATTGAAAATTCAAGAAATAAATAAATAATAAGAAGTAAAAGAAAAACATCAGTATTGAATATGTAATTATTACTTTATTAAGATTTCGGTAGGTTGGCTTAGTGAATAAGTACCTCTTTCAGTTTTATGTTATACAGTATTTACATTCTTCAAATTTTAACATTTCTTATTTACAAATTTTTACAATATTTTTCTTTTCATAGAAGAAAAATTGCTTTGCCTCCAATTCTTGAAGAGAAACTGGAATCATACAATGATATTTTAAAGTCCCCTTTATCGTTATAGCTTTTTGAAAGCGTACTGACAACCGCTTTTCTTCTTCTTCGTACTCAGCATTTGTCGAATAACGACATGTTATGTTTGGTAGAGCTTCTGTCGCCCAGGTAAATAATTCTCTAGGTGTACGAATAGGATTATTTACTCTTTGCAGACTAGCTCTAGCAGCAAGTCTTTTTAGAGTGCCACCAATTCCATCACATGGTCCTTTTCCATGCAATGTAGGGAAAAAGTGCCACTCAGCTGCTATTTTAAAATCTTGTTCGTGATGAGTAAGATTAATAAAATTTTTTTTGTTCTTGTATTGCCCACTGGCACCGTCGGAAAAATAAATTATTTTGGTAATCCCCGGTAAATGTGATTTTATGTAGTCTACTAACTGTCTTTGAAAGAGATGAACGGCAATAGTATCGTGGCGTAAACATTCGGACATAGACACAAAACTTTTGAGTATCAATTCATTGTTATCATCTTTGTAATATATCGAAAATGGATGTATTGTCACTTGATCATTATTCCAATGAATACCTTGAACGGAATTTTGAATTATGAAAGCATAATTCTCAGAAAAATCACAAATGACAATACATTCATTTTTCATTATTATTATTTTTTTTTCATTTAAAAATTCTCTTTGTTTATTTGCTAAAAATGAATGTAGTGATAACTTAGTTAAACCGTTACTTAAACTTTGTAAGAATTCATCGACAGTAGATATTAGGGTTTGTAATGTAGTTCTTTCGGTTGTAATCCACTGTTTGTACTTAATATTTTCAATTAATTTTTCTTCAAACTTCTGTTCCAATTGATCAATAACATTCTTTACACCCGGACACTGATCACATAATCCTAGAGAACAGTTAGTAGACTTAACATCACATACCATACGATCTAAACAATCACGATAATTTATTATAGGTCGCGTCGAATCATCAGTAATTGATTTTAAATTGGCTCCGTCAATTAATAATTTAACATTTTCATGTATTGCGCAGACACAAACTGAGTGAGTACCACTAGATCCTGCTAACACACAGTGTTTAGGTCGTAGACTAGCAAATTTTGAGAAACTACATTTCATTTCTGGGTGCTTAATTTTAAAAATGTTATGCAATTCTTTCAAATTATTTAAAAGAAGACGTTTCTGCATTTGAATTCTTTTTCCATCCATTTTAACAGAGACGTAATCTTTTTGGCCCGGCATTATTTGAGTATAATCATCAGACTGATAAAAGGTAATTATAGTATTAACGACATCTGCTGTTAAAGATGGATGGGTTTTAGGACTTGGATCACTTAATATCCCTTTCTCTCGAGCAATTTTTTTTGCAACACTTATCATGTGATGACTAGCGGAAGGGAAATGAAGTGATATTTTTTTATAAGACCACTGTCTGAAAATCGTTAGAATTTTTATTTTATGCGTGCGGTCTTGCGAGGTATTATAACTTTCTTGCAAAGTTCTTAAAATTGAGACATCATCATCATCATCATTGTCAATGTCATCTGGACCATCGTTAGTAACGTTAAATACTTTTTTCTTAAGCACTTCAGTAATTTTTTTAACCTTTTCTTCAGAATACCTTTTTTGCTACAATTTCTTTTTCTTAATCGGTGAAGATCCTAAGATACTTAATCCTTTGTTTAAATTTTCAATCCGATCATTTAATATCGCTCTGCTTGTTTCACCCGACTGCCCAGAAGTTTCTCCACTGGCAACCTCGCTGACAACTTTATCATCTGCAGATGACTCTTCAGTGCATGATTCCCCAGTGGTTTCCGTCTGCAAAAAATACAATAAGAATATTCAATTGAAAAATATAATTAAAAAAAAAAAATAAAGTTTCAACTGGATTGGTTACATATTCAGCAAAAAAATTTAATTTTCATCCAAAGAAAAATCGAATTTTCAACAAAATAGCTCATTTTTCACCCAACGAGATGAATTTTCAATAAAAATGATAAACCTTCAACCAAAAAAAAAAATATTTTTAACAAAAGAGTTTAACTTTCAACCAAGTAATTAAAGTTTCATTCCCAAAAAGATGAATT
>CAKNYM010022508.1:0-11498 GCA_932195095.1 Andricus curvator | reverse complement strand
GAATAATTATTTATTAATTAATAAGAACAAACAAAATAATCAATTAATACTGGATAGTTATAAATGAAATAATGAATTGATAATTATTAATTACAAATAGAAGAATTAATTACGGCAAATAAACCAATTATAATTATTGTAATGATCATTATAATTGTTGTATAATTATTGTAATAGCAAACATAGTAAAAATATGAAGAATACAATCCTAAATATCTCAATAATTATTAATTACAAATACAATAATTAATTATGATACATAAATCAATTACAATTATTGTAATTTAAAATTAATAATTATAATGATTCGTATTAATTACTATTAAAAATGCTTTTCGCAGAAAGTGTTACAAGTTTCACTATAATTTTTATCATTGAATGTACTTTTTGTATAATATTATAATAGCAAACACAGTAAAATATGAAGAATACAATACTAAATATACTTTTATAATTAAAATTTTGTATGACTTTCATGATTTATTTAATGGTGTGGCAAAAAAGAGGTATGCATGGTAAAAACAAATTATGTTAAGCCTGCCTTGATTATTTGTAACGTACGTAGAGTCCTTAAATGCCCAAGAATTTATGTTGAGCAAATGCTCTCGAGAATAGGCTTATTAACCACTTATTGTTTAAACAAATATATATCATAATTAATACATGTATTTTGTCAAAAACATTCTAGAGTGAACAAAACATATACCTTTTTTAAATTACAGAGTTGCTACAAGTCAGGTAACCTGACTAACCCGACTAACCTAACGAGTTAGGGAATTTTCGACAAATTGCAGTTGAAATTAATTTTATCATCATGGTTAAAAATCGCAACTATTTGGTTAAAAATTAATCTGTTTTGCTTGAGGATTCAAACTATTTTGTAGAAAATTTTTCTTTTCTGGTTGAATTCAACTATTTTTGGTATACAATTAAAATCCTTTTTGGTCAAAATATAAAGCATCACGTTTTTCGTTGAGAATTCATCTTTTTTGGTAGAAAATTCAATTACATAGTTGGAAGTGGAACTACTTTGTTAAAAATTCTTTTCTTTGGTTGATGATTCATCATTTTAGTTGAAAAAACTTTCTTTTGTTCAAAATTTAATTATTTTGTTGAAAATTATTTTGTACATGTATGGTTCATAATTTATCTTCTGATGTTAAAAATTCAAATATTCGGTTTAAAATTCCTGTATTTTATTGAAAATTCGAAGTTTGTGGGAAAATATTTAATCTTCTTGGTGACTAATTCATCTTTTTGGTTGGAAATTCATTTGAAAATTAAAATATTTGGTTGAAAATGAGATGTTTCTTATTTAGAATCAATTTTTTTAACCGGAAATTGTAACTTCCATTTTTTGTCGAAAATTTATCTTTTTTGATAGCATCTAATTCTTCTTGGTTGAAAATTACACTATTTCATTGAAAATGTATCGGTTTTCGGTGAAAATGGAACTATTAGTTGTAAATCCGTATTTTTTTGGTAAAAGAGTACTCTCATTAGTTGAAATTTCACCTTCTTGGTTAAAAATGAATTTCTTTTGTTGGAAATTCTTTTTGTTTTCAGTTCAAAATTTTGTTTACTAACTGAAAATTATTCTACTTTATTTTTGGTAGAAAATTCATATTTTTAGTTTAAAATTCATGTATTTGGTTAAAAATTAAATTTTCATAGTTGAAGATTCATCATTTTAGTTGAAAATTCACTTTAACTATTGAATTTTGTGTAGAAAATTTACCTTTTTTGATAAAAAATGCAATCTTTTCCATTACAAAATTATCGGTTTAGTAAAAAATTTAACTGTTATATTTTTTGTTAAGAATTCATTTTTCTCATTGAAAAAAGAGTATTTGAAAATTAGTTTTTTTTGTTGATAGAAAATTCATCTTTTGGAAAGAAAAACCCACAATTTGGTCAAAAATTTCATATTTTTGGTTCAAAATTCATCATTTTCATTAAAGATCATTTCTTTGGTTGAAAATTCGTTTCTTTTCAGTTGAAAATTATTTTTTCAACTGAAGATATAACTATTCCATTTGAGCTTGAAAATTTATACCTTCAGTTGAAAATTAATTAATTTGGCTGAAAACTCGTTTTTTTAAATTCACTTTTCGTTTGTAAATTCATCTTTTTACAGGCTACTGCAATTCTCACGGCCCTCTTTTAATTTTGTAGATATTTATGTCCGTGATCCAAGATAAATAGTTAACTACATCATGAAAAATGACAAATTGTAAATTTCAATTTGTGCTTATAACAGAATACAATAAAGAAAATCATGGAATTTAATTCTTCAAAAAAATACATCCATGTTGTGAAAGAACTTTCTTTTAATTCATGCATTTTAACTATACGCATTTGCAGTTCGATATATTTCTTCATTATAATGATTGATTAACACTTAAAGGACACACCTCCAAATACACCTCCAGATATTTTTGGCTGGAAAAAATCGTGAGTGATGTTGAAACAATATAAAATAGAAAAAAATATCTCCAAAACCTCAATGATAATTCAATTATCCGATGAAAATACTTGAAAAAGAAAGGAGACAATCGGAAAAAATCGGAAAGCCCATGGGGTCTCAGTGGCCCCAAGTGTCCTTTAGGGATAAATAGTTTCAAATTCACAATTTCTATTAAATATAAAACTATGTATCTTCAAGAATTAAAAGAGGTATTAACGACATTCTTATTATCTACATTTAAGTATCTAAGTTTAAGAAACGCTGTGCTACATCATGACGCGAAATGATTTCAATCGTACTTAGGAAAGCGTCTCTGCGTTGTCATGGTAACCAATATGGCTGTCGCTGTACGAGACGCGGCTTGAACGTATTTCGTACCCCCAAGTGGCGGGACCATAGCTTTTTGGATCATGGTCGAATAATAAAACATACAAACTAGAAAATTCTCGAAATTAACCAATTAAGAAAATGGTTTTTTAATCAATATTATTTATTTATTAAAAATACAATAATAAAATATTGTTATCATAGAATTTTTTTAATGTTTAATTTTTATAAAATTATTGTTTGAATTTAAAATAACAATCATTGTATAAAAATGTTATAAAAAATAAAATTAAAAACACGTGCGCTTCGAACAAAACAAACTTTGCAGGCTTTAATTCAGCACTGACTTATCTCGAAGTTTATTTTTATTTTAATTTTATAAAATTAATAATTCGATTTTTGAGAACGTTTTTTGTGACTTTTAAAAAATACAATGCACATTTTCAAAAACAACATTTTTTATCCAGAAATATTTTTTTCAATTATTTTTTTTTTAATTCAAACAATATTACATAAACATAATTAAAAAATGTATGTATTTCTGGATGAAAAATTGTGTTTGAAAATGTGCATAGTATGTAAGAAAAATACGAAAAACGTTCTCAAAAATTAAATTTTAAATTTAAAAAAAGAAATAAACAAAATTAATTCCGATATAAATAGGTGCTGAATTGAATCCTGCAAAGTTTGTTTGAAAAATGTTATTAGGTTTGAAGAATATTTGGAGAGAGCACTTTTTTTCTTTCAAAGCGCACGTGTTTTTTAATTTATTTTTTAATACAATCTTTATACAATTATATTGTTCCTTCAAATTCAAACAATAATTTAAAAAAATGTAATATTAAGAAAATGTAAGTAAGTATACCATTAAGCCATTTCCCTTTCAGGGTAGGCCTGACACTACCCGATTCGGGCAGTGATTCTAGGTGGATAGTTTCTTGCAGTAAATAACTACAAGTGTGTATTTGATTATTGTATTTTTAAGAAATAAATTAAAATTATTAAAAAACAATTTTTTCATTTTTAAATTTGTGAATTCCATAATTCGGGAATTTTTTGCTTTGGATATTTTCTGTCGAGAATCTTCCAGTTCGGTAATATTATAAACTGTTCAAAAATTTTATAATTTCGGGAATTTTATTATTCGAAAATTTACCAATTCGGCAGTTTGATAGTGTCGGAGATTTCATTTTTCGGGATTTTTCAGTCATTTCTTTCGGAATTTCTTTAATCGTGCCATATTTTTATACCTTCTTTTAAAATTATGTAATTTTTCAAAATAAAAAGTCAGAATTTAATTTCGAAATCATCAAAAGTATCAATTTTCTTTTAAATTATTTAAAAGCTTTTCAAATTATTTTTGAAATTTTGTCGGAACTTTTAAGTATCTTTTAAAGTGATTCCCATTTTCCCTAAACTTTTTGTAAAATCCTGCGAAAGAAAATTGCCTCAAAAGCTTCCATATTTCTTTCCAATTTTGTAAATCTTTTGAAATGTTTGGAAATATTTTTAAACATTCTTTTAAAGTTATGTTCTTTTTTGAAGTAAAAAGTCTTTTCAAATATCCCAGAAATCTTTTTAAAACATTTTTGTTAAATTTTTCAAAATTTTTGAGAAGCTCCTAATTTTTACATTCTCATTCTAATGAGAAGGTATTGGTTTTATGTAAAATTTGACATAGTCGGTTTTCATCAAATCTCCACGTTTTAAGACCTCCTGAGTCAGAAAAAACGATTTTTACGAAGGTGTCTGTCTGTAGTCTGTCTGTCTGTCTGTCTGTCTGTCTGTAGCCACGATAACTTTCGAAAAAATGATCAGATTTGATCGAGCTTTGGCACACTTTTTTATGGCCGAAAAATAGAGAACGAGTTCGTTAACCAGCTATTTTGGATGAAAATCCAAAAAGTGAGCACATTTTGAAAATTTTTGAGACCACTTTTTTTGAAGATTTGAAAATTCTATGTACGGTTGTTAGTAGTACGCAAAATGACGAACAAAATATTCTCATGACTTTTTGTGATAAAAAAAAAAAATTACTGGAGTTATAGCATTTTCAAAATTCCAAAAAACAAACGAAAATGAACATTTTAAGCCGAAAAACGCACGATATGAAAAAAAGTCAAGAGGAGAAAAACGTTGATTCCTGAACACCCTAGAATATTTTCATAACAACTTTTTGAATTTTTTGAAAAATAAAAAATTCAAATTTTGATCGCACAAAAAATTAATGAAAAATCAAAAAAGCCATTTTGCTGTCAAACTATGCAAGATACCAGAAAAGATCATCTCACAAAAATTGTGCACCTAAAAAAGATCTACAAATTTTTCATCATTCACTTTTTGATATGACGCGTAGTTTTTGTTTTATTCGTAAAAAACAGCATTGAAAATAGAAAAATCAAATTTTCAGACGAATATTGCCAGCTCCGAAAAAATGACCGAAACAAAATTTGTTCATCCAAGGAAGAGGTACAAATTTATTCTGACTCATGTTTCGATAGGATGCGTGGTTTTTGTTTTATTCGTGAAAATAACATTGACAGTAAAAAAAATCAAATTTTTGAAAAAACAATGCAAGGTACGAAAACATATAAATGAACAAAAATTGTGCATTCAAAAAAGACTTACAAACCCGTAATCAATTTTTGTGGTAAGAATATATTCAAAATGAAAAAATTAACTTTTTTGATAAACGGCACAAGCTAAAATAAAATGTTAACTAATAAAATTTGTCGCCTGAATTATATCATTACTTTTCACTTAAAATCAAATACAAATTTAGTAATTTGTATATGAAGAACATATAACACGAAGCACAAAGTGCGCGCTCAGTGTATTTACCAAATCGCACGCCGTAAGTGCGCTCAAACTTTTTTGTTTCTATCATACGGTTCAAATGATTTTCAAATCAAATATCGAGCGCGAAGCGCGAGTGTCTGGATGAGAATGTGTTCCTTAAGGTCGATAGAACCTTGAGTAAATAAAGTTCCTTTTCAGTCTAAAATAAAAACAAATTTAACAATCACTTAATATGTAGAGGTTTTGATAATTTTATAATATTTGCAAACAAACTTTTTCTTTTCCTCGAAGTCGAACACGAAGTTCAAAAATCTAGAGGAGCCGAGCGTAAAGCGCGATGTAAATACGCCCGAGCGCGTAGCGCGAGGTGAGTACATAATCGAGCGCGAAGCGCGAGATCCAACAGTCGCGCGCCCTAGGCGCGCTCAAACTTGCGAGCGAAGCGAGCCGCGCGCAAAGCGCGCGATGAGAATGTGCCCGCAAAGCGGGCAGATTTTTTTTGTTGGGAACATTCAAAAACCTTCAACTTATTCCAATTTTCCCGAAATTAATCGTTGTTCAGCTATTATTTACAAATCAAAATTCAACACTTTTACTTTAAAATTACAAATTTAAAAAAATAGAAAAATTATAATTGTAACATTCAAAGTTTAAATTTATCACTCTGAAATTGTGACAATTCAGTTTCGAATTGTTTAATATTGAAAATTGTTTTTTTTTTCAATTTAAAAATTCCAAATTGAATGGATTAAAAGTGGAATATTTTATACTAAAACAATACTTGAATAAGATTTTGAAATTGAATAAAGGCGTTTATTTATGAATCTATTAATTTGAAGTGATTTTTAAATTGAATATTGTTTATGAAGACTCAATCGGGTGTTTACATTTGTGTAGCTACTAAGGCTTTCGAATTAAATTAGTTCAAATTTTAACGTTAAAATATGTAAATTATATAACTTTGAACAGATCCAGAATCGTCTTGTAAAATCAATTACTGTTCAATTTTTAATACTCGAGCTACATTTCTAAAAGCATGAGTTAATTTATATTTACAGCTGATCAATTTAAAAAGTTTTGTTATTTTCCGGTCAAAAAATAGATTCACTTTCATTTCCCGATTTTTCGGGGTCGCGAGTCTAGCTCAATATTTAGAACAACTTTCATGTTTTTGAAAAATTAACTTTTCGGTTCTAACTTCCGGGACAATCATTTTATTCCTTGAAATATTTTCTACAATTCTCGTCGTTAATTTTTTATTTTAAGAAATGTATGTAAAAATTATACTATTTTTATTTCTACAAACAATATTTTTCTTCAATAAAATTGTTGTAGTAAAAGCGTTTCGAAGAGTTTTTTTTAAACTTTCGAGAAATAAAATAAATATTTATAGGTCGACCAAGGTTAATTTTCTTTAGAAAATTTTCCTTCAATCTCATTTTTTCCAGCTGTTTTTACTATAGTACAATTTAGGTTTGTATATTTGGGCGAAGAAATCCGTTGTATAGTTTGACAAATATTCTTTCTAAATAAATATTTTGTACAGAAAATTACCTTGAGTGACCTTTAATTATTATTTTATAAACGTAAAAAAACCAGGTATCAATGTTTTATATGAAAAACACAATCCATGAGTGACAGAACGAAATCAGAAACAATAATAATGTCAATTTATTCAGAAACAAGCACTTTGAACAAAATTGACCTTGAGCGAACATTAAATATATATTTTTCAATTTTGACAAAACTCAGGTGTTATTTTCTCACAAAACAAAAATAATTTGTGGGGGTGCTAAATTATTAAACTAGCTGTGAATTCGATCTAGAGTGTTTCCACTTTGTTTGTATTTATAATTATATGCACTCAAAAAAATGTCTGGTTAAATAAACCAAAATTCTGGTTAAATATGCCCTTCCCATTTTTTTTGGTTAGACTAACCAGAATTATGGTTGAATTAACCAGAATTCCGGTTAAATTAACCAGAAATTCTGGTTAATTCAACCATAATTGTGGTTACTTTAACCAGAAAAAATAGTAAGGGCATATTTAACCAGAATTGTGGTTGATTTAACCAGACATTTTTTTGAGTGTGGTGCTCATTTTACGAGCACTTTGCTTCCCGTTAGCAAATGTATTTGCTTCCTCATAGAGGAAGCATTAGTTATTTTTTTTTAATAATAGACAAACCAAAGTCTTCATTTTGCTCAATTTAAAAATAGAAATTTACAAAAAATACAAAATTACAAAATAATACAAAAAATTTTTTAATTTAAAGACAAATCAAATTTTGTATTCGAAATTATAATTTTTCGAACTGGAAAAGGGAAGGGAAAAGTTCTATCGCGCCATCTCCCTTTTCCAGCTTTGTGATTTCTTTACAAAAATTGTCAGAATTACTGTATTTGAAAATTTATAATCAAAAAGTCTTTTCTATTAATGCGTCAACTTTGAATTATGTCTATGAAAAAAGTTTTTCTGTTTGAAACAGATGATTCAAATATTATAAATGAGCATAATTTCCCTACTCTTGAATAAAATGTATTAATATTGTAAGTCAATCGATTCGTCTCGAACCAAGGAATCTTTTATATTCTTTCACCAACTTTGAATTATGTTGAAGAAAAAAGTTTTACTATAAAAACCCGTATTTTTAAATATTATGCATTACCATAGCTTCCTTACTCTTCAACAAAATTTATCAATATTATAGGTCAATCAATTCGACTCGAAACAACACCTATTTTCTGTTCTTGCATCAACTCTGAATTATGTTAATGAAAAAAGTTTCACTATAAAAAAACCGATTTTCAAAATGTATAAATTACCATTACTTCCCTACTCTTTAATAAAATGTATTAATATTATAGGTCAATCGATTCATCTCGAACCAATGAATCTTTTATATCCTTGCATCAACTTTGAATTATGCTACTGAAAAAAGTTTTACTATAAAAAACCGAGTTTCAAAATATTATTGAGTGCTAAAAAAAATTCAATAAATATTTTTCGAAATCCCTTTGTCAGTTTCAAGATATTAGTGAGGAAGATAAGCCCTCCAAGTTTCATCAATTTATGTGCAACCGTTTTCTAGTTATCGTGTTCACAAAAAAGTGTGACATCCACACACACATCCGGAAAATTCCTTAGAACATTGTATTAGACATTTTTACATTGAGGAAGGTTTAATTGAATGAATTTAAAATTTTTGGAAAATGTTACCATTACAAAGCTTCTTCTATGAGGAAGCAAAAATAAATAAAACTTTGAAAAAGCACCCTTTTAAAGAGCTTTTTAAACTAAACATTTGTTCACGTTTTTCAAGCACTCCTAATTTTCAATAGTCCTACTTTCAAATTTATCTGAAGATATACGGTTTAAGTCGTTCTAAAATAATGGTTCAAGTATTAAAAGACGTTCATTTCTAATTCTGCAACTTTACACGATTTTAATTTGTAACTAAATAATTTTAAATGTTTCAATCTAAAATTATCGAACACTTTTAATTAAAAAATTCTTGCATATTTAAATAGCTTTAAATGTGAAATTATTCAATATAGTCTACTTTTTCATGTTTGACCTCATGGAGAATAGACATAAGGAGACCAAAGTAGTGTAACGAAATGTGAGCACATTTTTGTTGTATGAAAATGGTTACAATACTTCCCGTTCCCGGGTCTGGCGCTAGTGTCGCACGGGTATTGAATGGTAGCTGTCTTTGTTGACATTGAAACATTTTGAATTATTGACGATTGTGATATGTGAGTTACAGAGATAAATTGTGATTGACATAACAAAGATTTAAATAATTTTATCCACCGCGGAACATCTTTTTTTGAAGTGTGTGAAATTGTAGAGATCCTGCAATGGACGAGGTAGGTACTTTTGAATTATTGCGCTAACAAATTGACATAACCTTCGCAGTATAAAGATTTGAATAGAGAATAATTAAGATTTTGATTTTAACATGAAAGTCAGGATTATTGTATTTTATAAATATTGAATTTTTCATAAGTTTGAAATGCACCAACGGTTACCTTTGGAATTTAGTTCCATTGTATTCATATCCGGGGTTTTGATGTTGTTAAAAGTTCAAATTTTTCTCTCTTTAATCCTCAGCACCAGGTTGAAGCAAAATACAAAAGAATATATTTTTTGGTATCTTTGCAGAATTCAACAAGGAAAAGAGGGTTGAAAAGTAAAAGAAGAAAATGTGCAGGATTCTTTACATGACTCACAAATTGTTTAAACGATTTAGGAATTTTGTATTTATGTTTGAGCCTCGAGGTTATATTTACACGGACCATGACGGCGGCCATCGTTACCCGTACCACACTAGCGCCGCGCTCGAGAAGATCTAGCATTTCGATGCGTTATTGTACATCCGACAGAAAAATGCTCGTTTTTGGTGAAGTCAATGTACAGAACTTTGGGCTCCTTATGTCTATTCTCCATGTTTGACCTACAAGTATTCAGTTTTAAAGGTTATAAATTACAATTGTGAAAATTAAGTAAAATATTTTAATTAATTTATAGTTTGAACCAAAAAAAATTGTATACTTCAATCTAAATGGAGCTGAAAACATTGAATTTAAAATGCGTTCAATTGAAGATATATTTCGAAAAGAAACCTGAAAGCAGAGGATCGACTCTCAAAAGAAGCGACTAAAGTAAGAAAGTATTTTCACATATTTAACCTTTAAATTTAAACTTTTGACTTTTTCGCGTTGTAGCAATTTCGAATCTCAGAATTTGTTATTTTTAACCTATAAGTTATAACGACAATTGTGAAAATTCAAACACTAAGCCTGCATTCTGAAAATGAGGAAATTTTAATGTTAAAATTTAAATTATCAAATTGAAGCCTTAAAAATTAAACAAATTTCAATGATTGTTTTGTAAATTGTATTAGAATCGTAAAAGCTTTCGCATTGAAAAGTTTTAACCTCGCTCAAAAAATGTGTCTCATTCTTTCGCTTTCAAAAGGATTCAAAGTAATGCGAACTCTCGATTTAAAAAGTTTTCATTTCGCTCTGAAATTTTCTCTCATTCGGTCGCATTAGAAAGCATTAAAACGAATGTGAAGTCTCGCATTAAAAAGCATTGCGTGCACAAATTTTTATCTTTCGTATTCAAACGCATTCAGGAATTTAATGTTATATAAGAAGTATCGCATTTAAACGTTTTCGGCTAACCTCCAATGCGAAACTGACACATAACAGACTTCACGGAAACAAATCGTGAATGCAAAACAATACTTTTGAATTTTACGTTTCTTGCAGGGAAAGTATAATTAGTTCGGAATCGAAAGACATACAGCAAAGATATATAATATATTTGCATACAGCTCAGTTATCCGCGCAAAAAGAAATGTTTCAATAATTTCTTCTTTGCAGGGTTTTTAAATTTTCGGAAGTTTACATTTTTTTACATACCTATAGGTATGACCTCTATAGAAATAAAAAAGGATACCCAATTTTTTCTCATTTTAATAACTTATTTTCTGAGAGATAATTCCTATTAAATTCACCCCCGCTTACAAGTCACCGAAATGCACTAGGGAAAAAATCGCCAAGACCCAGGAATACAAATCAGATATACAGCGAATTTAAACATTTTTAATTTTGATATTAAATGGGATTATCTTTGTAACTTGTGATTTCAAAAATTTGCATATAATCATTTTTTTAAAATAAATACTGTAGGAAAAAATCGAATAGATCCAGGTCTCAAAATTATAATTACAGCAAATTTTGTGTACTTCTAGGGACGACTGAAATATCCCGCAAATAAAATTCCCGACTCTGTAAAACTCCCGAATAATAAAATTCCCGAACAGTTTATAATAATACCGAATTTTAAAATTCCCTACATACAATTGCCGAATTCTAAAATATCCGAACTAGA
>CAKNYM010022506.1:0-11577 GCA_932195095.1 Andricus curvator | reverse complement strand
ACTCGTTAACCCTTTCGAATTTCATATTTCCGGCCATTAGATCCCCGTCTTGATTTCTTTATCATCCCCTAGTACGTCGAGATCATCCGCATATCCAAGAATTTGTATTACCCCATTGAGGGTAGCACCGGTCGGATTCGCCTGCACTTGCCTAACCACGTATTCTAAAACTAAGTTAAAAAGGACGCACGAAAGTGCATCGCCCTGTTTCAGGCCATCGCGGATCGAAAACTCTTCAGATAAACTACCGTTTACGCGTATTCTACCCTTACTGCCGCTTAAGCAAATTTCGATAAGTCTAACCAATTTTCTTGGCACACCCAAGAACTCTAGGATCCAGTACATTCGCGCGCGTATAATAGAGTCGTAAGCTTTTTTAAAATCGATAAATAGCTGATGTACTGCTTCATTAAATTCCCATTTCTTTTCTAACAGTTGTCCAATTGTAAACATTTGATCGCTTGTATAAATAAATAAATTGTTTCATATATTTTATATATATATATATATATATATATAAAATAGTTTTATATATATTAAATATTAAATAAATAATATTATTATTATTATTAGTATGTTATAATAGTTAACAATACTTAATTCTATTGGCATTTGCAGAACCATGAAAATGTTGTAAAAACGATAGATATATTCTTATATTTACCAATAGAATTAAGGACAACCGCCAATGATAGGACCAGAGTAGAAAGTGCAGTTACATCAAAGAAAAGTGACTTTTTATCTGTCAAGAATATTGCTCTTTATTTTACCTCAAATTTATAGTATATTACATCACAAGCACTCTCCCTAGGGATCGCGGGACCTTGTAGTTGGTGCGAGGGCTTACGGGTCTTATCGGACTTTAGTTCTGGATAGGTGAACCAGAGAGGCTGGGGCAGTAGTGGAGAAAGGCTAGAGGTGTTTATTGCCTCGGCATATTTCCCGGGCGATGCCGAGGAACCCCCGCCTCTCTGAGAGTTGGAGGCTCTAATTCGGCACTGTCAAGAGAACAAAATTCCTCTGCTGTTGGGCAGTGATGCAAAATCTCACCAAACGGTGTGGGGAAGCACAAAAATCAATGACAGAGGGATTATATATATAATACAGGGAGATTTAATTGAATACATCGCGGGCACAGAGCTGGAGATTCTGACTCGGGGTGATACTCCCACATTCCAGACTAAAAACAAGAGTAAGGTTCTCGATTTTACTCTATGTTCGGGTGTACTGAGGAGCAGGGTAGTGGACTGGAGAGTTTCCGATGAGGAGACTCTCTCGGACCACAAATATATCGTGTTCCGATTAACCCTAGGAAAACCGGTGGTTTCCAACATCAAAAACCCCAGAAACACACTCTGGGACTCATGTAAAGAGGAATTCAAAGGGAGACTTGCATAATTCCCCACAAACTATGGTACCATTGATGAGTTAGAGCACGCCGCGGATTTCCTGCGAAGGCGTCTGACTACATCATATGAGAACAATTGCCCTACAAGCACAATTACGTTTAGGAAGGGAGCAGAATGGTGGAATACCCACCTGGAGACTCCGTAAAAAAAACAAGAATGTTGTGCAATAGGGCAAATAGAACTAAATTGCCTTCAGACTGGGACATCTAAAAGACGGCCCAGCATGAATACAATAAAAGTATAAGAAAGTATAAACACGAGGATTGGAGGGGCTTCTGCGAGGAATCGAAAGGCATTCCGGAAACAGCGAAGCTCCACAAGATCCTAGCGAAAAATCCGGAAGCTCGCCTCGAGCTTATAAGGCTCGATAATGGTGAGTTTGCCGAAGATGAAGAAGCAACGCTGAATGACCTGATGGAAGTTCACTTCCCGGGTTTTCAGCGAATGCGAACCGAACAAGAGGAGGAAGGCTGGGGCCAAGAGGTGGAGAGAGCCGACTGGCATTTCGCCGCTAAGGTCGTTGATTACAAAAAAGGGGAATGGGCCGTAGGGCCCTTCGTACCGTTTAAATCACCAGGGGCGGATGACATTTATCCAGCGCTTTTACTAAAAGGCATGGATCTAGTCGTCCATCCTCTGGTGAAATTATTTAGGGCAAGCATAGCCCTTAAACACGTGCCATCGGCATGGAAGAATGGCAGAGTGGCCTTCATTCCCAAACCTAGGAGGGAGGGTTACACTGCTGCAAGAGATTTCCGACCAATCAGCCTAACGTCTCTTTTCCTGAAGACTTTGGAGAAGCTGGTCGAGAGACACATTAGGGATGAGGTGCTCTTGGCCTCCCCGCTGCATAGAGGGCAGCATGCTTTTCTGGCAGGCTGCTCGGTAGAAACTCTGCTTCATGCTGTTCTGGCAAAATTGGAGCAGCAGTTGGAACAAAAGGGGTATGCTGTGGGCACTTTCTTGGATATAGAGTGTGCTTTCAGCGATACTCCTCCAGAATTCATCTGTCGGGAGGCTTTGAGATGTGGCGTGCCGGACCAGCTAGTATGCTGGATAGGAAGCATGCTACGCCGGAGGAGACTCGAAACCAGATGGGGTGAAGGCCTAGTAAGGTAAATTTTTGTATTGTATATATGTCTACAGTGAGTTTATGAAATCTGATGAAATACATTGTGCGTTATTTAGTGGCCATTTGTGAAACTAATAAACCGTCAGTGCGGTGGCGTTTCCAACTAATAAACTCTCAGTATAGCTGATACTGTTCGGTAAAGGGCTATCTTAACGCTCACTTTTCTGGGGCGTAATAGGCTCATAAGATGGCGGTTTCGAATAAATAATTATAATACGGGATTTTTTGCATATATTCTTCATTTTTTTAAACTTCAACAATGTTCACGCTCGTATTCGAATAATTGTAAACCGTCCAGGTTTAACTATTGTATTATTTGGAAGAAAATTTTTTAGTACAATAACGTTTGGAAGTAAATGCTTTTACATTATTAAAAGTCTGGGACCAAGAAAAAATTATTTAAGAAATTTATTAACAAAAAAATAATTTCATTCATAATAGCCCCACCCACGGGAATATTTATGAAATACAAATGTCTCAAAAGGACAAGCTGGAGGCTTATATAATTCATGAGATAAGGAATGCCGCATACATTATATAATGTAACAAAGCGCCAGGCTGATCTTTAGTTTTACTGTTAACCAAATTCTTCATTAAAACAGTAATCAGTTTTTTCTCAGTCAGAAAATATGAGGATCCATTCTACTCTGTTCCTATCAGTGGCGGTTATCCTTGATTCTATTGGTAAATATAATAATATATCTATATTTATTCGTGAAAAAGCGTGGGGGTGGAGATGTAAAATAAATCAAACACTGCTCCTGTTAACTCCCTTTAATGAATAAATAAAAAATATACTGTGGTGACTCGAAAGATGATGCATTACAATAAATGGGAAAAGTTACACTGAAATATGGATATTAGGAAATACGGATATAAAATTCACGGCCAAAAATTCCGCTCAGTAAAAAGTTATCAGTATAATAAACATAGAGGTTCGCACTCCCACAACAATTAAGATTTTAAATTGCTTTAATCGTGACTGCTTCCGGAATTCGGACAAATTTTCGAGAATCGGCAATCTGTTTTGCCTCACGTACTTTAGAAAAATGTAATCCCCTGTTTCTTGTTGCAGAGTTAAGTTCACAATTCGACTGCTTACCGAATGGCGCTCCTATTCCTGGTGTTCCACGTGCCGCAACTTCTTATTCTCCTGATAGACATCATTTTCCTGAAAGGCGCAGGTCCAGGTCTCCTCGGGCCGAGTTTGACCCTGCCGGATTTCATCATGCCCGGCTTCCTCCTGTCGAGTATGATCCTGCATGGTTTCCTCCTTCCGAGTTTGATCCTGCCGGGTTTCCTCCTTCCGAGTTTGATCCTGTCGGGTTTCCTCCTTCCGAGTTTGATCCTGCCCGGTTTCATTCTGACGAGTTTCCTGATGCCGGGTTTCAGCATGCCAGACCTCATTCTCCAGACAGTTCTTCTCCTTCAAGGCCACCTCCTCGTCCTGCCAGGTGCATGGATCCACCTACCAGGCTTCCTTCTTATCACAAAAGTGGATGTGGACTTGAACATTTTAAATTCATTCGGCTTACTTCCAAAACGAATCCGCGTCTGATATTCGAACTTCGAAGATATACTTTTCCAGCCGATAAAGAACTTAAATTGAGAATACGAGATGGTATCTATGAGCCTGTGCCAACCCAAGAACAAATTGTTATATCAACATCCTACGGTGACGTGTTTGCAATATTGGAGAGTAGTAATAGTCTTGCTGGAGTGTATACAACATCTCGTAATAAACGGGCGAAAATAAACATGATAAGCAGCACGGTTACCGCATTGACGGCACCAGAAATCGATGAAACTCCAGTAGGGCACCTACGTCCAATCACACGATATTTTAAAATAAAGCGGATAAAGGCGTGTAAACCATTATCCCCGATGCTATAATTAATTCAGTATAAAAAATATAAAACTAAAATATAATATTGTTTGTGATCCGAATTCGGATCAAAATCGTTTAAGTTGTAAATACAAATAACCATAAAAAAGTTAACGTATTACGGTTCTTAAAGCTTCAATCTTTCGTCAATGTCCCAGCCAGTTTTTTCAGATGTAGTAGTATACCATTAAGCCATTGCCCTTTCAGGGTAGGCGTGACACTACCCGATTCGGGTAGTGTTTCTAGGTGGATAGTTTCTTGTAGTAAATAACTACAAATGTGGGCTCACCACACCCACGACGGGCCAACAGCACGCAGTATTCTCGAATGGTCACCCATCCAAGTACTAACCGCCCCCAACGCTGCTTAACTTCAGTGATCGGACGAGAACTGGTTTTTTCAGCGTGGTATGGCCGTTGGATGTAAATAATAAAAATCCCATTTCATTCCCTTACGAAAATATTGTAGGAGGAAGATTCTCACAGGTTTATAATGATTTAAATACATTTATTTTACTAGAAGCGAAACAACAAATAACGAAAATAGAGAAACATGTTTATCAACTAAAATAATGTACTTCTTCACTTTGTCCACATTGAAGTTACTTTTGTAGTAAACGTAACTATCGTTCCTTTTTTAGTTACTTTTGTATTGACATACATATAATTAAAAAAAAAGGGTTAAACAACCAGCGCAGGGTCCCCCTGGGAGCCACTGCCGTCTAAAAATGACACCGGCTCCCAGCAGAACCGTGGTAACTCACACTTATGGCCACGTCTCACAACCATGTGACGTGTGGTCACAGGGCACGATGAAATCACAACGACAGGCCAACGAAACCCTCGCGTGTCTTGAAGCATGAAGCGACCCAAGGATGACAGCTTTCTGCATCCATCTCGCCAGTGCCTTGGCATATTTTTGGCACGCGGGTATGGCTTTAAGGTTACGAACCAGTGATAGTTTCGCACCTCCGAGAGCACCTATCACAAGGACAATTACCTGTACCGAATATTTTGGGTACAGTCGTTGCAGATCTCTTTCAAGGTCTTGATATCTCTCCTTTTGCTTCTCCTTGGCAGTGATGTTGTAGTCGGTCAGAGCCGAGAATTCAATCACCAATATAGTTCGTTTCTCGAAGTCTTGGAGAATGATGTCAGGCCTTGAGTGTGCAATGGAGACTGCTGTCAAAAAATCGTAATTCCAGAAAATTGGGCTTTTCTCGTTTTGGACAATTGATTCTATATCCTTTGGAGCGTTCGGCAGGGCAGGTTCGCTGCCAACACCGTGAGAGCGACCAAGATGGTAATAAATTACTCTTAGGGCCGCGTTATGTATGTAACGTCGTTCTCGCGTGGGTAGGACACCCCGATAGTATGTGTTCTAGGTACTCAGCGTCTGCATGACACGCTCTGCACCTATCACTGGGAACTTCTTGACATAAAATGCGCTCACGGTATGCAGGGATCCCAATGCGGGCGCCTTTTGCTACTGCGCTTGCGTTCGGGCCGCGCTCTGGTTGGCCGCAGTTAGCGCGCAATTCAAAATTGGAATTAAAAACAGTTCTTGTGATTTAAATGAATAATTATTGGAAAATGCACAAAAATGTATATAAATTGTACAACTTCTGATATTAGACTTCTGAAATTAAATTTTTTGTGAAATATAAGTTATTCTTTGGGAGTCAAAGAAAATAAACTGTCATTTAAAAAATATAAGTGTTATAAATTTTTTTCTTGTCTAAAATCAGTAGTTGTACAATTTACATACATTCTTGTGCATTTTTCAATGATGATTCATTTTCATTACAAGAATTGTTTTTAATTCCAATTTTTAATTGCGCGCCAACTGCGGCCAACCAGTGCGCGGCCCGAACGCAAGCGCAATAGCAAAAGGCGCCAACATTGGCATCACTGACGGTATGCTCAGGTGGAAATGACACCGTCCCGGCATACAAAAATGAAACCCTCTGTACCTGAAGTAAGCCCTGATGATCTGAGGAAAGAAAAAGTTTGCTCCTTCGACAAGGACTGTTTTTCTACATTCCTGTGAAAGTTTCCGTGCATTTTCTTGTGGAGTAGCTGTTGGCAGAATTTTTCAACCTTTGCTTTCTTTACTTCGGCTTTTATAAGTGATGCATCTAGAGGGAGTAATGCACTTTCCTCACTTCTGATGTTAAAAGTAAGACCAAGGGTCTCGGCCGCCTGCTCCGCGGCTTTGTAAAGGAACGCTCCTTCGCCAATCATCTCGTGTTTCCTGGCCATTTTTGGGAGAGATTCTCTGCCATTTGTAACGATGTAAGCTGTACTCAGAAAAATTCGGTTATAAAGACACTGGAGATTCAGAAGTCCGCGTCCGCCTTGACGGCGTGAGATGTATAATCTGTATAATCTGCCCCTTCTTGAGTTCAATAAAATTCCAGCCGTAGTAAAGAATCTTGCACACGATGCGCTGTACAGTGGGAGGAATTGCAATTTTTTCGTTCAATTTTGGTCCGATATTTAATTTTTTTAAATTCAAGTACATTTAAAAGGTCATTCTACTATCTCGGCCAAAAAAAAAAGGTGATTTTCCAGAATTTTTGTCTCAACAATTACTATATATAATTGAATAAAATTTTTAGCGTTTATTTATGCTGTCTTAATGTTTACAAAAATAATCTTTTCATATAAAATTATGATTTGGTTTAGGTATTATTTAACAATAAACACAGTGTCTAAAAAAAGGCATGTCCACTGCGCGCAAGATATCTCCAGTCAGCATCATCTGAAACAAATAAATCAGAATTTTCTTTATTAGTATGACCATAGCTCTGTAGTGACGAAGCGGAATTTTTTGATTTATCAAAACAACAAAATGGCGGCAGTTTAAACAAAAAATTTCCAAAAATCGTGTTTTTTCGCTCTTTTTTTGTTAATTTAACATTGATAAAATTAAAAATTTTAAAAACCGCTTCGTAACTCTGTAGATATTCATATTTAGAATAAACGTAGAAAATTTGAAAGTAATCGTTCGAAAACTTTTTGAGAAATCGTGCGCGCAGAGCGCAAAAACGTTGTTTCAAGAAAAACGTGTTTAAAGTTATCGGGAACATAAAAATTGTGAGAAAAAGTTACTTACACTTTATCAGCGATCCCTGCTATATATAATATTCCTTCTGCTTGTTTGAATGAATCTTCCTGATTTTATAATCTCTTTCACTTTATATCTGACATTTTCACTAAACGAAACTGCACAAAATGAAACAACGCTACGATGTATACAAGCACTCAGCTCTCTACGCGCTTTTGCTCCAAGCTCTCAAAACTTAAGAAAGACTTTGAATTTCTGTGTCAAATTTTGATAAGATATTTCTGAATATATAACCTGTCGAAAAATGTAAAGAAAAAAAATCGATTTTTCAAAAGTGAGATAGTAGAATGACCCCTTAATTCTGAATAGCCTCAGCGCGGAAATTTTGTCTTTTTCATTTGTTTATTTACAAAATTTGCAATCCAAACATGACTTAATGGTTTAAATATACGGTTTGATAATAACTGTTTAGCTAAACATTACTTCTTCCTGTACCGATGCATGGGGACTCACAGAATACAAATAATTTGCTCACTCTGATCTTATTAATGTAGAAACTGCATTTAATCGTAAAGAATATAACTTTAGACATCTAATATATGATAATAATCATGTAAGCATAATTTTTAACAATCTTAAATAAATATTGAAGGAATTAATGTAAAAAGTAGACAAAATACAAAGGAACGATTTATTTTAGACAGCTGATAATCTCAATGAATTTCCCTTGATATCTTTAAACTCGCTTGAAATTCCATTCAAATCCATTAAAATCCTTTGGAATCTCTTGAAATCGGTGTAAATCCGCAGAAATCTTTGAAATAGTTAGAAATCTGTAGAAATAATCTAAAACCCCTTACAATTAAAAATAAAATAAGTTTATTCCCTATATATATTCTTTAAAAAATTCCTTGAACTTTTTAGAAATCATAGAAAATTCCTTGAAATCCCTTGAAATTTTTTAAATCTCTTCAAAATCTTTGAAATCGTGAAAATCTATTAAAATAAGTAGGAATTCAATTCGGTAATTGTTCCAAGGTACAATACCTTATACAATTAGAGTCCATCTGTGTGTACGATTTCTTATAGGTACTATTTATTATATATTTAGCTACAGCTAAAATGTCACCTGTATACGTAGCAACGCAAAAAACAATGAACTTGTCACCTCACCTGGAACTACGGCTTGTTTGAATCAAACAAACATTTGTTTGAGCCTATGTCAAAGATAAAATTTGTTTGATTCAAAAAAATGTTTGAGTTAAACAATCCTGTGTTTGAATCAAATATATTTTATTTGAATCAAACAAATGTTTATTTAAGTGCATAACATATTTATTTGACCCTATATCAAAAAAAAGGATTTCTTTGATTCAAACAAACATTGTTCTGAGTGTGACATCTACCGGTGCGGTACTCCAGAGGATGTTACATTATGGTGAGGGAAACGCATTTTCAAAATCTTCAAAGAGGGCGAGAGCCTTTTGTCTTTGAGCATCTTAAACGAATCCTTATGCTCAGATTAAGGGCATGTATGTTGTCAATACAACTCTTTTCTTTCCGGAAGCCTGATTGAAACTCGGGTAGCAGCCCAAAAACCCTCCCCTCGTGTGTATTAGGCCCCATCCACTTGGGATATTTCCTTTGTCTTTGTCAAGACCGTCTAGTTAGAACGGTCTTTTTAGGTCCTGATCGGGTGCTAGTCAGCATTAACCAACCTAATATTTTTCAGAGTGCAAGCCTTATATATTTTCTGCATACTTCTAAACACAGGTAGGGTGTTTACAAATAGCAAAAATGAAAAATGAAGATTAGACAAATCTATGTTTTTCTCAACATCGATTCGGTTTGGTTAGGTCCACATGTGGTGCTGGTACTTTTTGGTACCATCACCATTTTGGTACCATTTTACTGGAATTTTTTCTCTGATTATATAGTAGACTATACGCTTGTAATACTCAAAATTGTAAACATATGACGCACTATAATCCAAAATTTATCTCCTTTATAATAAGATGAATATTATTTCATGTATAATTGAAAAATTATATATCATGAATTAAAATATCATTAATTTTTTATAATTAAAACATTTTTGCTGCAATAAAATGAGCTAATTTAGACAAATTATTTTCTGGTTATCATAATTTTTAGGTTTTCAAAATTAAAAAATATATTATGCAAACTTCTGAAGTTCTGCGATCGGAGTAAAACTCTGACAAAGTGTAGTCCTATTTAACAGCAATTCATGGACAAATTTTTTCCATTAAGATAATTATTTCCCGAAGGGGGAAAGGGTGAAATTTGTTGATTTTTTGCAGGTACCATCGACTTCAGCGAATTCTAACTCTTTTAATATCAATGATTTATTTGTGTCCTCGGTCCAGATTTAAAGAGGATGATTTGCTGTGGGTTTTATAAATTTATAAAAATGATGAGAAAAATTTACTAGATTTGGCGATGAGTTGAACGCAAGATTTCGAAACGATGATGTAAAAAATGAAGGTAACAAATAAATTTTACTTTTTTCGAATTGAGGATCGCTGTTGAGTTAAAATAAATGTTAATTTTAATTATTTTAATTTAATTAATCGACAAAATGCTTTTAAGCCGGGAAAAAACCAGAAATTTGTTTTTGTTTTCATAGGCCACCCTAAAATATTTATATTGAGATTTTTGACTGCTAAGAAGAGCATTCGCGCATCCGCAGCGCGTCAATTGGAAATAATGTTTTTTTCGACATACATTATTGTGGGTATTTTATTATCAATTAAAAAATTGTGCTCACTATTATTTCGATAGAGTTCTTCACACCCTTTCTATTGCACATAAAACCTAACAAAGGCTTACTTATTATTTGGAATAAATAATAATATCACCATTTTTTAACCGAAAGGTACTTAAGAGAAAAAAATCTAAACCTTTTTTCAAACAAAAAAAAAAACCCAAAAAATTTTTACAATATTTGTTACTAAATAATAAGAATTGAGAGTTTTTCACACATTTTCCTAGTTAAATATTACGATTTAGTGAATGTCACATGATTTAGTTGAAAAAGTAATTTAGTTGGATTTTCAACAAAATAATTAATTTTTCACCAAATAGTTGAATTCTTAACCAAAAAGGGTCAGTTTTCACCCAAAAAAACAGCTGGATTTTCAACCAAAAAGTTAATTTTCTACCAAACAGTTAAATTTTTTTATAATTTGTTCCATTTTCAAGCAAACAGTTTAATTTTCTACAAAAATAGTTGAATTTTCAATAAAAGAGTTCAATCTTCAGCAAAAACAGATTTTTTTCAACCCAACACTTGTAATTTAAATCACAAAAGATGAAATTTCTTCCAAGAAGATTAATTTTCGACAAAAAAAAATCATTCAACCAAATGGTTAAATTTTCAACCAAAGAGATGAATTTTCAAACAAAATAAATTAGTTTTCAATTAAAAATATCAATTCTCAACAAAAACTAGAATAGTTACATATTCAGTTAAAAAAAAATTAATTCTCAACCAAAAAAGAAACGCATTTTTAACAAAATAGTTCAATTTTCCGCCGAAGAGATGGTAGGATCTTTAATCAAATGAAATCAATTCCGAACCAAAAATATAATAATAGACTTTTCAGCCACAAAGAATTAACTTTCAAGTAAAAATATTTGAATGTTCTTGTTAGGTTATATTAATTCAGTTGGCACTGAAGCGAAAGAGCGACAAAAAACCGAAAAAGTGAAAGATAGTTGAAAACTGGGGGAAAAAAATAGGAATTTTAAAAAGAGGAAAAAAAGAAATAAGGGAAAGTCTCATTATTCTTTTTGTTTCGGAGGGAGGGGGGGGGTTACACTCTTTTTATGTCATAAATTAAATTACGTTAAAACACAATATTCATTTATTTTGGTTGAATGCTCTCTTTGTTTTAAAACATTATAAGCGATTTTTCATTTTCAATCCAATGATCTGAGAGAATTTGAAAATATTTTCCGGGAACTTTGGGACGTTTTGGATCTCAGAATTCAAGAAATATAGGATTTCATGAGATTTTCGCGACTTTTTATCATCTTTTATGAGCAAATTTCACGGTATT
>CAKNYM010022504.1:0-36005 GCA_932195095.1 Andricus curvator | reverse complement strand
TCTAACCATTTTCCAACCTACCCTCGCCTTTAGCTCGGGACGTAACATTGTCAATATTTCACGCCTTAGGAGTAACCATTATGCTCTCGCCAGTAGCTTGGCTAGAAAGAATTTGGTAGAATCTGGGGAGTGTCCTTGTGTAGACTTTGACGAGGATATTAATCATGTTCTGTGGGCCTGTCCCCGTTTCAACAAACAGAGAAAAACACTTGAAAAATCCTTAATTAAAATGAGAAAATTCCCCCCATTCTGTGTGGAGAGCTTTCTCTGCGACCCTAATAGCTCTGCTTGTGACTTTATTTTTAAATTTCTTAAAAACTGTAAATTGCTTGTTTAACTTCTGCTACCTCTTTATTCTTCACCTAGTAATATTAGTTACTCATACACCTCATGCTTAGAACCTCTCACGCCTTAATGGCATGTGAACCCCTAGAAAGTTGTGAAAGATATAAACTTGGACACAACTAATTTTGAACCTCCCGCCTATCGCACGCTAAGCACCAATCACTCCATCTACACTTGAAACACTACAATAAATGAAACAAGTCAATAACTCGCCATGGCCGGATAGTTCTCGCTGTTACCAGCAAGGGACATCTACACTGCGGAAACCCAGATGTCTCTACAGATCTAGTGCTAAAGAAAATCACCAAAGAAAGAAGAAGAAGACAGTATAAGCGTGACAGATGGCAGGAACTGCACTTGCCATGGGATATTATAGAGTACTAGATCAAAAAAGCGTGCGCTTCGCGCGCGTCAAGCTTTTACTCCTTGGTTATTCACAAACATTCGATTTTATGTATAAATTTTCATATATTTTTTATGAATAATTTGTTATCTCATGTAATTGTTCGTCATTTTTTGTGATTATCAGGCCTCTGGCGATATCCATCGTCCAGCCTATTAGTTATTTAATATTTTTATTTATTATGTGTGAAATGCAAGATGGCTGCATGCTGATGGTGAATCAATAAAAGTTATGTTGCAGTCCCATGGAGGTATCTTACTATAGTATGTTATTAGTATAATATATTTTTAACCAATGAAGTTATTTCACTTATTCTATCAGTAATCTATGATTTGTCATTGTAGTAATCTATCTCTATGGAATTTCGCCCTAATTGTATGAAACAACAGTTAATTATTTTTATAAATGAAGTAAAATAATGAGACACCCTATGTGTATATTTAAAATATTTGTTATATATCGTAACCAATGAATTTAAAGATTAAATGTATAATTTTTTATAATTTGTATAAAAATTAATAGTGTAATATAATAATTTTCCAAGTTAAAAATTAATTAAACAATTATTACAATGTAATTTTTTGTTATTGATTGTCCTTCAGCCTGCGGCCATCCTGTCATCTGATGTTACAAATTGAAATACGTAATGCCATAAAATTGTAATGATAGTTGACCTTAGCATTATAAATGTACTAATATGTACACGCATTCCAGTGAAAAGTCATATTTACATGTTTGAATTACCCTGTTTTATATTTAATATTGAATGATGATTTTATTGACATATGCACTATTATTTTTTGTTTAATTTTATATTTTTTATTTAGAAATTGGATTATTTAAAAAAATAAGGTAATTTTTTTCTCGAATACGACTGTTCTTGTATTTATATATTTTTTATTTTATAATCCATCTTGTTTTATGAAAAAAAAAATTTCTTTCAATTGTAATCCTTTTTTAATTTTTTTCTCTTTTTTATCGTTTATATGATTCATCATTTATGTTAAAAATTTTATATAATTTCTTAAAAATAAATTCTTTTTCATACATTATTTTTTGTTATTGAATTATCAGGTATTATAATTGTATTTAAAAATGAATATAATTTTGTATGAATATCAATTATTTATCTGAAATGATTAATAATTTGTTACAAAGAATTTATTTTCTTTTTCAGTTATATTAAATTCAAATATTTTAATAATTAATTTAAAAAATAGTTTAAATAATGTCTCTTACGTCAAATTGAAAATTATTTTTCTCTTTTATTGTTAATCAATTTTTAAAACGCATTTTTATGAAACACATGAAAGATTGAAGAAAAGCATGTAAGCCTCAGTAGAGCCTTCCAGCTTGATTAGAAGCTGAGTTAGCATCCTTCGCTTTTATTTACTGCCGACACCAAAGTTATAAATATTTTCGAATTTTTCGAAAACGAACTCATAAATAAAACTTCAAGGTAACTACTCAATTTTTTTCAAAAGAATTCATGCATTTTTCCACGAAATACAACGGTTGAAAGTTGACCAAGTTATAAAAGGTGCTTTTAACAACGTTTTTTCACCTTCACTGCAAATTTGTATCGAAAGTTATGGACGCATCGCGATCAAATTATATTGTACTTATTCGTAATAAAATGAGGATTGACAAGTTGTTTTTCCTTTTTTAAGCGATTTTTTTTTGATTGAGTTATTCAATGATTTTTAGAGGGGCCAGGATTTTTGAAACAGATAGTAGTCCTATTGTAACATGAAACTCTATCGTCATAAATTTTCTCTAAGTGCCTCGATGTTTCGTACTTTACTCTGAATGTTGCATATGTATTTAAAAACTATTTTAAAATTTACCAATGGAATATTTTTAAATCTTTTTAAAATCATGAATATACTAACTGAATTGTTTGTTAAATATTCGTACTCAAATTTTTAATGATTATTGAATATTTAAAATCGTAAATTGTATTTTATTTTTAAATTTATCCAATGTATTTTAATTTAATGTATACTATTAAAACTGAAATAAATCTATTCATATTTATATGTGAAATTAATTTAATTTATTTAAATTAACAAAATAAAAATATAGATCAATATTAATAAATATTTATATCATATGATGAATTTAATTTAAGTTTTATAAAGATAACTATAATGAATTTTGTAAATGGTATATTTAAAAATGTAAGTTATCATCAAATTTTAAGTTTTGAAATTTTTAAATTGAATAAATTAAATTTAATAATATCTTTAATTGTTGTTATCAATAATTAAAATCATTTGTACATTAATTTTTTTCATTATTATTCAAAATAAATTTTTGTTTATGTCTTGTTATATATTAAAATTGCAATTTATTCTATTTTAATTATTTAATTTTATTGATATTGTTAATATAAAAATATATGAATATATTAAAAATTTTAATGTATTCCATGAAAATTTCCCTTTGTGTATATATTGAATATAAAAATCATATTATTTATATTATTTAATAATCACCCAAATTTTTATTTAATAATTGATGAAATTTTTTTTTAAATCATATGCACTTATAATTTTTGAAATTTAATAAAAATTCATTATGTTCATATTGAATTATTATTATTAATAATATTAATGCTAATTTTTTTGTAATTATAATTATAATAATTTTTTCAGAACGCAATCATAAAAATGGCGTGTTTTCATGCCTCCATAGACAGACGCAAAAGTACGCGTTTTGAGCCGTATCTGGCGGTGCGTTGGATGAGTTACAAAATAGGGTTCAGTAAGCACGGCGTGACGTAGAGTTAAAAAAAAGCTTTGTTTGAGCGTGCTCCGTGTATTTTCGTAACGCTAGAGAGAGACCGTAGTTGACAAAGATAGAAAGAGAATTCATAGCGGATTGGTGAGTCGATGTTTCTAACGAAGAGTATAGTGTGTTCCTATCGCCTCGCACATTATACTTTGTTGTTTCATTCACGCTCGTTAGAACAAAAATGCAGTAGAGCTCATGCGTACCTTCACCGACTCAAAACGTGATTTTGCATTTTTCCATGGAGACAATGAAATCACGCCATTAATGATTTTGTTCTGAAAAGTATCGTTCGTGATTCCTGTGGACTGACGACTTTTCTTTTTGAAACTCGCGCCATGTTTTTGTAACTCGTCTCCGGCTCGGGCGCCTACGGCGCCCTTACCTACGACTCGTTACAAAAACATTGCGCTCGTTTCAAAAAGGCCGTCAGTCCACACTAGTCACGAAATGTACTATTTTAATCACTCGCGAACTAATGATATTTAAACGTATCTTATTTATATTTTTATTAGGCAATAGCATTTTTCATTTACCGCTTCTATATTTATCATGTCAATGAAATATCATCTTTGACTCTTTTTTTTCTCCTTATTGTAACGCCTCCTCTGTCCCTTCTCTTGTCATTCTCGTTTCTTTTATTGTTTTCTCTCTACACTCTACATAAAGCGTTTTTGAACACTAATGTTGTGAAAATCTTCCAATGTCAAATCTTCTTTTTTTAATTTTATATTATGGAAACGTAATCCCGTTTTAATAGTAAAATATTCTCTAAAAGTTTCTATCAATTTTTATACGTTGTAACGAAAAATTAATTTTAAAAATGTTCATTATTCATACTGTAATGTAATTTAAAATTATTATTGTAAAAATGGTTTACTCAGTTGATTGAATATTATTCATCATATTATAACCGAATCGAATAAGGGCACATATAATTATTTCGCCGAGAGTGTGAAGGCCCCTGGAGGCTTTCTGAAACATTTTCGAATTTTAATTTTTAAAATATCTAGATGAAGAATTTCATTGCGCATCAGTTAGTCAGTTTTTGGAATTTTTCAATAAAATTTTCAGGGAATGTAGTTCTAAATGTCCTTTGACTGATACAATAAGAGGAATTTTAAAATGTATTTGAAAAAAATTGTTAATAATTTTTTATGGTGCTTGGCGTACATTGGACTTCTCTAACTTCCAGCGTTTTGTTAATCGAGCGAATTTTTTGCAACAAAAAAGTTCAAGCTAGAAAGTTGTTAAAAACTGCACAAAGAATTTTTCTTGAAAATTTTAGCCCAATCGAACTGATATTGAAGAAATTATTAATGTCTCAAGTCGCTAGCGGCTATACAACTCGCGCGCGGACTGTAGCGATAGTCTCAGATCAGATTCTTAATACAGTTCACCGGCGCAAAAAATAAAAATTAATCAAGTAATCAGGTAATATCAAATTATTATTAATCATTAAATAAATACATAAAATTGCATTAAAATAATTTATTTTAATTTAAAATCTTTTTCCGTTGTATAATTAATATTAATTAAAAAATATATAAACGTATTTAATATAAATATTATGCTTTCTGAACTTTTGATTACTAATGATATCCTTGTCCAAAACACTTCAAACGTTTACAGGAGAGTTTAACTGTCTGAAAAACTTATGAATTCTGGACTTTATTTGAAACAGATATATTATATTCTTCACTCTGAAAGAAAAAACTTAAATTTCGCTGATAAAATAGTGAGAAATCGTTCACTTACTGATTGTCACTGATTTTTAATGAAATTTCCCTGATTCAAATTTTTTTTTGATTTTTTTTAGATTATTATTATTACAATACGAACCAAAAACAAGTACACTTTCTCGATCTTTCACTTTTTTCAATTCCACGAATTTGAATCATTGAAAAATTCGTGGAATTAGGAATCCGGTGAATCTCAACTATTAGATCTTTATGTTTTGTTTTACTTTTGCACAGTTCGTCTCAAAAATATAACCAATATGAAATAAATAGACTTTTTTAGATTATGCAAATTTATCTATTTATTCATTCATAATACTTTGATATTACCTCATTTCTTGATTAGTTTTTATTTTTGGCGCCGTTGAACTATATTAATAATCGGATCTGAGACTCGCTACAGTCCACGCGCGAGTCGTGTAGCCGCTAGCGACTTGAGACATTAATAATTTCTTCAATATCAGTTCGATTGAACTACAATTTTTCAGAAAACTTCTTTGTATTGTTGTTAACAACTTTCTCGCTTGAATTTTTGTGCTGCTGAAAATTCGCTCGATAAACGAAACGCTGGAAGGTCGAAAAGTCCAATGTGCACCAAGCATCATAACAAAATTATTTTAAAAATTTTTTTAAATAAATTTTTAAATTTCTTTCGTTGTATTAGTCTAAGGACATTTCGAGCTACATTTCTTGAAAATTGTATTGAATAATTCCAAAAACTGACTGACTGAGCACGAGTTCAAGTTAAAAACGAATTAAAATCAATTTTTCCAAAACGGTCATTATTTTTCCTTTAATTAGAAAACTAAAAAAGCTACAACTTTTTTCCTGCAGAAAAAAATATGCGCAATGAAATTCTACATCTAATATCGCCGCAAAAAATCGGCGACCGTAGACTTTGGAGGGCAATATCTCCGCAAGAAAAAATGTCAGGAGGTTCTAATAACGATTACACGAATCTGCTAAGGTTTTTGAACAAAATTATGTTTCTAAAATGTTTGTAAAAAAATTTTCGTTCAGAGCTGTTAAACAAAATACAAGTAAAAATGCTATAAATAGGCCCACTGCTCAGAGACCTGTACTTTCACATGATCCCAGAGCTAATAATATGTTGGAAAAAATTTGAAAAAATTCTGGTGTGCTCAACAACATGTTTGGAATGCAGTAGAGATCTTAAAATTTAAAAATATTCAAAAATGTCGTTTTTGCAAGAATCTTTGTTGAAGGTTTTTATTTATGAATTGGATGGAGCTATCGCGCCGTTTAATGGCTTGAACTGTAGGGTAATGTACAGTTGTACACTGATTCCAATATTGTCCATGAAAGTGAATGAAAATGATATTTCCGCGATAAAAGTCGCCCAGAATAATTTTGAGTTTAATGAGGCAAGGCACGTGCCACAGTAGTATAAAAAAGTGTAGAAAAAAAGGGGGAAAAAAAGTGGCAGGCAGAAGTTTTCCCCAGATGTGCCCACGACCTTTTCTCGCTCAGCAGGGCCGTCTCAAAACTTTGAGGTGGGATGCGCCCTTCTCTCCTGGTACAAAATTTTAATATTATGATACAGTATCAAGCTTTTACACAAATTTTCTTGTATTTTGTTTATTTAATTTATTATATTTATTTCTGTATTATATTATAATCGTTATTAATCAGGCGGATAATTCGCTACTGAAATGGGTGAAAAAAATACGCCCAAATTTGATTTTAACCGTTCTTTAAATAATTAGTTAAATTGTTATCTTTTTCAATTTTAATATCATTCTGTTAACTCGAAAATCTTTCACTTTAAAAGTTTTCCATTTTAGATCTTAATTTTTAAGCCTACATTTCAATTAAACGAATTTTAAAATGCAGCTTTTTATAAGCTGAACACTACTAAAAATAAAAGTCAAATTATTTTTATTTTAAATAGTTTATTTAAAAATCCTTACAATGCTTCAAAATTTTATTTCAAAATCTTCAAAAATCTAGATGTTGTTTTACATTTTTCACATTTTAAATTATTTTAGAAATTTTTTCAGAATTTGTAAACATCTTTTAAAATGATTCGAATTTTTCCTAACATTTTTTTAAAATCCTGCCAAATAAAAAAAATTCCCTTAAAATCTTCCACATTCATTTTTGACAATTTTGTGAATCTTTTTAAATTTTTTCAAATATTCTGTTGAAATTGATTTGAAAAAAAAAAATTTCAATTTTCCTAGGAATCTTAAGGAAATGTTTTTTATTCTTTTAAAGCCTTCCACAATTCTTAAAAAGCTTCTAAATTTTTTGTTCCAAATCTGCAAAAATCTACATTTTGTTTTAAATTAGGCCGTGGGCTATTTGTACTGAAATTTCGGCACGAATACCCGGATTTTTGGTACACGTAGACACTTCGTTTAAATAATTTGAAATCATTTCAAATTTTTAAATAATTTTGAATTACATATTTAAAAACTTCTAAAAATCTCTTCAATTTACTGGAATTTTGTCTAAGAATAATAGGTGTCTAATTTTTATTTATACACTAAAATTCATTTATTAGACTTACAAATCAGGTTTTTTAAATAGAACAATTAAAAATGTAACGTTCTAAAAGTTATTTTTTTTGTTTTTACTTTTGAATATTTGATTTACAATTACTGATTTCAAATGAACAGTCAGATATTTCTAAATAGTAATAACACATAGTAGTAAACACTGGTAAAATGTATAATTTTCTAAGTATCACATGCATAAAACAATTAAAATCGTTTACTTTTATTAATAAGTATTTGTAAAAAATTATATAAATTTTCCAAACATAATATTGAAAATTATATTTTTATTAATTAACATAATTGTCTTTTTCCGTTTTTATAATTGTCATGTTAATGGAATCCCATCGTTGACTCGTTTTTGTACCCCTTATTTGACTAGAGATCCTCTAGGGAGAGTTGAGACACGTTTCCTCCTCCAATGCTCGCCGCTGTACCGGAACTTGATATTTCACTGCGGCGCGAAAAGTTTGAAAAATGACATGTAGCGCAATACGTGACAGCACGCGAGCGAGCATCGAGAAATTTTCGTATTTAAGCAAAAGTATTAAAAAATGGAAACTGCGTAATGCAGGCCCATTATTTATTATAAATTATTTTTCTTAGTTTATTTATATTGAAGCTATGATGTGTGAAGTGTGATATGCGAGTTTTGTGATCAATGTAGAAGTGAAAAAGAGGTTGTGTATAACCTACTTTCCAAAGAAAAATATTGATAATATTTTGTCAGATATAACTGTTTTGCAAAAATGGTAAATTGCTATATTTTATACTGCAATTATTATTATTATTATTATACCATTAAGCCATTTCCCTTTCGGGGTAGGCGTGACTTGCTCGGTAATAATTCATCTAAACACGGGTTTTTCCTGAAACAAATTCCACGAGATCCCAAACTTCGAGAATTGTTAATTCAGAATATCAATCGAGCAGATTGGAATTTGTAATCAATCTAAGACCAAAGAAAAAAATATTGATAAAAAGTACTTCAGCAAAAGCATGGCGATGCACACGACATATCAATGATATGTTTTTTATTTGTCCATATCGTTTTTAAGTGTGAAATAATAATAGCTTTTCACTCATGTTACTTTTTCCTTTATTTCATGTTTCTTAAAAACAATGTATGCATTTTTCTTAAAACTGATTTTTCAATTATTTTCAGAATATGAATTTATGAAATTTCATCATTTAAATCTTCATCCTTTCCTACAATTTATGTTTACTTTATTTGTATGTATAACCTTTTCGAACCAAAGCTTTGCTTCCAACCTACAAAATGTATTTATTTAACCAATATTATTTATGGAAATGTGTATAATATATATGCCTAAAAGTGATTTTTAATTACACTTTGTTTATTTTAAATGTTTAGTTCAATGATATTCTCCTTATTTTGTATTAAATCTGTTGTGAAATGAACACTCTATTTGAAAATCGCGCCATTTTTAGAATAGCCGGTTCCGGTACAGCGGCACCAATCAGAATTTGAGTACCCCGCGTCTCAACTCTCCCTTGAGGATCTCTATATTCGACGTGCGATCTTTGAGTTAGCCAATTAGGTATTTCACGTTGTGACGTCAGCTGGCAAGATATCTGCCCGCCGAGGGCCAAACAATAATACCAATTGCGTCTGAATTAACTTCATTTTTGCAATAAGTTTGAAAATGTATTTGTTGTGAAAGTTATATTTTTTGATATTATTTTTCACTTTTTAAAAGGTATTTAAGTAAATAATAAAATGATTAATTTTTTTCGTATCGATTTCATTATTTAATTATATAGCTTTTGAAGAATAAAAATTATTATCCAAAGACACTTATGTTAACAAATCATTTTTTTCAATTTATTACAAAAGTAAATTTTCTTACCATATTATTTGTATTATTGTTTGGCCCTTAGCGTTCCGGCATCTTTGATTTCCCCCATACAACCCGAAATACATAGCGTGATTTTTGCGTCCGATTTAAAAATCATCAATTTTAAGTTTTGTTTATTAATAAAACTATATTAATCACCGTAAGTTATAAATTGTGGATGGATAGAATTATTATAAAATACAAAGTAATAAATGAATCTTCATAAATGGGGATTCTATTTGTTAAATACTTAAAATTGAAAACTTGTATATTAATTGTATTATGATTCATGATTATTAATTTAAATCAAATTAAAAAGTATGTGAATAAAAAATTATATTCCAAAGAAATGTTTTACCTTAGAAATTAAAAAATGGTTATGAAAAACTCATTAACTATGAAAGTAAATGTAAAATTAAATGTGATATCTGAAACGTAAGATGTTAATTTTACAATATTCATGATATATTAGTTAATATAGCACAGAAAAAACAGAAGTGATTTTTTGTTGTTTAATTTTCAATGAGATAAAGTTGAATTTTTTCGCATCGAAACAAAACAAGTTTTAATAGAGTTGACATGGTAACCATTTCCAATGTGGTGGGTAAATCTTTCCACGTGAAGTTCATTTTTGTTGCATGTAAAGATTTCTCGGAAATCACTGTAAAGATTACATTTCGTTTTTTCTGTGAGCTTATTCTAAAATTTCAGTATAAACAAAATTTTTTTATATTCTTATTACTTCTTTGATTTCCTGAATATATTTTGATTGAATCGAATGAGCGTACTCTTGATAATGCAACATACAGTTGACCATGATTAAAAACATATTTTTTTTAATCTATGGCAATTTGATTGAATGTTTGTCCTTGAGATTTGTGTATAGTAATTGCAAACGCGAGTTTAATTGGAAATTGTCTCCTTTTAAAGGTAAAAGGGTAAGAGTTGTTATAATATAAAGTTACACGATTCAAAAACACAATATTTCCACACTTGTCTCCTGTTAATATTTTACATTTAATTAAATTGTTTGACAAATCTAGAATTAATAATCTCGTTACATTGCATAATCCTTCATTTATGCTAACATTTCTTATAACCATTATCACAGAGTAAATTCTCAAACGCAATTCATGGGGTGGTAAACCAGGTGGTACTAAAGTATTTAAATATTGTGGTAAAATCACCTCATAAACATTGCCATTATCAAAGTTTTCAGTGCAGTCAATACTTTTATATATTTTCTCTCTATCATTATCCAATAATTCTACTGCTCTTTTATTAATTTCTTCTACATCAACATTTCTAGCAGATCAAATGGCACGTGATGACACCTCCTCAAATTTTTTATCTTTAATAAGGTCTTCGTACGTATTTTGAACGGTGTCTGAATTTCTTTGCGCAATCACTCTGTCTGGTAATTCAATGAAATCATTTGTGTCATTCATTTCACCGTTACCAATTTTCAACCATAAATCAGCAAATTCAGATTCCTCCGGCAAAGCTCTAATGTTTTCTGTCAATGTGAATTTTTCAAAATATTTCCATAATTTACTATTCTTTATTGATAAATTAATCATTTCTGATCTTGTACCTCGTTCTTTTATTGGCAATATTTGTCTGAAATCACCTCCTAAAATAACTATCTTACCGCCAAATATAACATTTGATATTGTGATATCTCTTAGTGTCCTGTCCATGATTTCTAATGCATACTTCGGAGCCATAGGTGTTTCATCCCAAATGAATACATCAATATTTTTGAGATACATGCCTTCTTTAGACCGAACCTTAATAGATGATGATGAATCCCTTTATAGTGGAACTGGTAAGCTCAAAACTTTATGAACTGTTTTTTCCATTGAAAGTAAAGTAGCAGCGATTCCTGTAAATGCCATATTACAGACTTTTTTCCTTTGCTTCTTAATAAATGCCAAAGAGTTGTGTATACAAAAGTTTTGCCTGAGCCTCCAGGCCCATCAATTTATATACATTTGCAGTATTTTCCACTTTAATCATCTACTGCTTTTAATGCAGAATCAACAACATTCATCTGCCTCAAATTTAATTTATGATATTTTTCTTCTGCATTATTAATTTTTTCATGCAAATTTATATAGTTTGCCGTGTAAATAACATCATCTTCATCTTCTGTATCCAATAATCCTGTAAAATCAGTTAACTGAAATACTTCTTCAGATAGCAATTTTTTTATACATCTATAAGCTTTATTTTATGCATCAATATTTGCATGATTTCTTCTATAATCTTCTGACATTTGTTCCTTGAATTCATCCCAAAGTTCATATGGATGTATTGGTCGACAATGAATAAAAATTCTAATAAATAACCGACAAAGCGTTTGAGGCATCATCCATACAATACCTTCTTCAATTGCTCTTTTCCATTCAGTATCATCCTCAATGAGTCCTAACGCTAAACAAGCTGAAGTGAATGTTCCATGATTTACTCCATTTACTTTTTTCAATAATTCAAATGATGTTGCACCTTTTACTGTTAGTAACAGTAATCTTAGATGAAATAACTCTACCTGACATGGATTAACCGAATACATTCTTCCCATTGTTTTTTCTATACGCTTTCGTTTTTGCCATTGAAGTGTTTTTTTTATTCCAAGTATAGTGCTCAGGTTTTTTTGTATAATAATATTGATTCGCTTCAGGATCACGTGAATTCAAATCGAAATAATCCAATAATTTTGTTTTTTTTTCCAAATTAAACGAAACTTGATTATTATGAACATCTCCTTCATGAATAATAACATTCTGTTCATGAGGTAAATGTATAGGCAAACGATTAATGCTGTGACTTTTTTTTGATAATGGTTTACTTAAAATTCTCCATTCAGCTTTAGCTGGACCTACATACCTATTCTCCTCATAATGAATTATTTTATCATTATTAATAGCAATTTCGCCATTATTGTTTGGGGTAATTATTGAAGCTGCATAATGTCCTTTGTAAATGTATTTATATAAATATTCAACGGACTTTGTGCTTGAAACAACTTCAACATTTATGCGACAATTAAATAATTGTGAAAGTTTTGGACAATATGGTACAACATAACGATTGTCAACATTATATCCATTTGGTCTTTCATACGTTTTTCCTGTATTTGATCTGCGATACTGTACATAACTATTATCTTCCATTGTCGTTTCTTCTTGTAAATTTTTCGGAAAATGTTTTGAACATTTTCCATCAATCAAACACCAGTCTCCGCAGGGTCCATGGATATTATTTTGCATTATTATTCTATACAATGTTGTATTTACATCTTCGTCAGGAATTTCTGCTGAAATATAACGATCCACACTTTTGGGTGTTAATATTTTTGAATTATCTTTCAATATAACCAGCAAATGAATATGTTGTAATCCCCTTTATTGAAATTCTACAACATAAACGTACGATTTAACATCTCCGAATAATTTTTGATCAACAAATGTTTGTATTAAATGATTAACTTTCAAAGCAAATACTCTCGTTACAATGTCGGGTCTATCTGCAGCAGTTTGATTAAGCAGCAAATTTTTCTGTATTTCTTTCTATTGTGGATTACATGTCATTGTTATAAACAAATTTAGTTTACCATGTTTACTTACAATGGCCATAGAATCTTGATATTGTTACATCATATTGCAAGGGGATCTGATAAATGTTGATGGTAATACCACCATTTTTCCAACGTGTGTATCATTTTCATTCGCTCTGTTATGCATGTGATCAACTAATCCCTTCTATGTTTCACATCGTAATTGTTTTCGATTATATGCACAATATTGGAGCCTATCTTTTTCTACTTTCACATAATTATCTACCACCCATTGTTGAAATAATCTTCCACCATATAAGAATGGATTTAATTCCTCATCCCTTATCGCTATTTTATTTTTTATAAAAGCTGCTCTTGAAATCGTATGGTTTCTATTCCTTTGATGACTTATCACAGCGAATTGTAGTATTATAACCTTGATTTAGATGAGGATAAAATAAGGGATATAGTCAAGGTTCAGCATTAGGATCCAAATGACTCACTAATTTCAATTCCTTAGTATATTTATTGAAAAGAGTAACATAAGATTCTGGTATTTGACCTTCGGAATTTGTATTAAAAGTAGCAGCTACCTCATTAGTTCTTTGAAAATTATATCTTCCTCGATCCATTCCTTTCTTTAAAGTAAATAGTAATTTTAATTCTGTAATTTTTTCATTCTTTTTTCTTGCTAATTCTGCTTCTATATTAATAACTTCTGACATTATTTTATAAGATTTTGAGAAAGCATTATACGTTCTCATTATGTTTTCTATTGTTCATAAGATTTCTTTATCTAAATTTTCATTTTGATTCAGTCTATACTGAACTGATTCGTCAGGATCATAAATGAAATGTTTCCCGAAGCATGGATCATCATCTTTTTCAGGATATAAAGCATTATTTATTTGATAATAAATCTGTCCCTGAATTTTAAAACAAAATGGCCCTCGCCACCTACCATATTAAAATTAACAACATTAGCATTGAATGATGCAGAAGAGAAGGAATTATTATAAAACCTTATATTATTCTTAAAATGATGTGATTTACTATGAGATCCATTTAACAATGTGCGTAATTCATTAGGATACGGTATTGAGTCTAAGTTTACAGCACCATGACTACAGCAATCATGGAAAGAATGTTTGCAGTTCTTATCTTTTTCATCTTGAAAATGTTTAGCCCTACAATGTTTACATAAGATGTTCATTTTACCAAGATAATCTTCTGAATAGTTAGAAATGTGTGATGCATTAACAGTATCACTAATTTTACGATTATCAGTGAAAGTATTCCCTTCCCACGATGAATTGGATGCTTCTTCTATATCTTTTATTATTATATTTAAGCGTTTATTATTTTCATTTGTTTAAAATTATAATTCTTTCTTTCTGATTTTTTTTCATTATGTCTTTTTCATTCATATCTACTCTTCAAATATTCGTATTTCTTTTTCCAGTTATTCTCTGGCGTACACGAGTTTCAACACCATTGTTGAACATTAATATTTTGTTTTGATTTTTTTCTATTTCCTGTTGCTTAAACTTTGTTTGTTCATGAATAAGATTATTCAATGTAATACGTTCAATTTTTCCTGCTTCTTCTTTACATTTATTATACTGTTCTTATTTCTTTCTATCACTATATTTTTTTTCTCTGACTGTTTTAATCTCTGATCATTACTTTTTTCATTTTTTTATAATCCTTATTTTTTTCAATCTTTATTTATGATATCGTTTTTGTTTATCAAATTTCGGTGCTTTAAAATCTGATGTTTCATCTTTTTTAGTGAAAATATTTTCCGTAAAATCATTATTATGACTTTTATTTTATGAATGAGAATAATAATTATGATCATGATAAATTGATTGAATATCTTTTTTCTTTTTCAAATTACATGTATATGTATGATCATGATTAATACTACTAATAATATGTAATTTCTTTTTTTCTGTAAAGATTTTTTTACTTTCATGGATTGCATATTTAGAAGGTTCAGTGCAATTTGTAGATATTTCTTTTTTATTTGCTGGTATACTCTGTTTCATTTTATGTTCATCTTCATTAACTTTAAATTTTTTAAGCCTTTCTATTAATATCCAATCATTGGTATCAAACATTTTTAATAAGTGTGATCTTATCTGAACATGATTGTAAGAGGCTTCTTTTGGAAGAATATCAAAAGACAAAGATGTTGCAACAGCGATAGCATAAACTCCACAATCATAAATATTTGGCTGCCATTGTACAGTTTCGAAAACTATCTGAGGTTGAAAAGGAAATAATGTGTCAATGAATGATCTAGCGTCTTCTGGTACATAATTGTTATTTAAACTGTCATATACGTGTAAAACCTTTGAATCTTAGTATACACAAAACCAGTGATCTATTTCTTCATTTCCCGTAAATAAAATTTGAATGTGCTTTTGATTAGGATTTATTTCTTTTACATATTTTTTCTGTAGACATTTATTTGCCTTCATATATAATGTACTTCTCATTTGGTAACCCGAATGTATATACAATAACTTTGCAAATTTGTCAATGTGCCTATCATCCAATTTACCATTTGTTCCTTCATTGATTATTATAATTCTTTCCGCATCATTTAATATAATGCGATTATCGTTATGAAGTGAATCGTCAACTTTGATGTGTCCTTCATTATTATATTTTTTGTAATTTTTACCATTATTCGTTTTAGTAATTTCATTGCTATTATTTATTTCTTCTTTTTCATTAGTTGTCGCTATTAATTTTTCTTCGACTTCTCTATTTTTGCCAATTTCAATGTTTTCAATTACTTGTGACGTTTTTATATTATTTCAATTCAGTAGATAGGTAGGGCTGGTTCTGGCTCACTTTTTCCCGTACGATTAGCAACTTGCGGCTAGATTGTAGAAGGCTGTGAGATTGGTTTCGCTCCTTGTGCTGACTTATGAATCATAGTGTTAAAGTATCCAATATCGACATTGAAAATCAATACTAGAATCGGAAATCAATACTTGAATCCGGGGAATGGAACTTTTTCACCCAAAAATATGGAATACGATATCTGACGTCACAATATTAGGCTATTAATATCTGCTATCCCCGGAATTGAAGTTTTTCGCCCGAAAATAATATAATTTATGTAGCGTGTGAGTTTGAAGGTGTGTGTGTGTGTGTGCCAGTTTGAGGGACGTTAAGAGTGCTAGGTGATGAGTCATCATCCCTCGGGCCGCCGCCGCTCGAGAGATAAGGTGATGACAGTGGTGTTGCATTTCAACCCCGTATATATTGATGAATTTATCGTTGAATATATACAATTGCTTGTTATTGTCAAGATAATTCGGAGAAAAAAATAGTCGGTGTCTTTGATGTCGGGGCCCTTCTAGAAATAATTAATTGAAAACAATTAAGAACGATAGAACGAAATTTGAATTGTTTTCAATCGTGTTTCTTAATCGTGTGTGCACGATTGGGAACGATTGAGTGTTGCAAAGTTTCAATCGTTCCCAATCGTTCCCAATCGGGCCAATCGGTAGTAGGATTTCGAGGTTATGCAGTGGCAATTTGATGGCAGCACTTTCGTCTCGCGGGAATTATTTGAAAACGTTTATTTACTTTTTTTCGAGACAACACATTTTAAGCAATATGTTCATAAAAAAAATTGAATAAATCTTTTGTAATAATTTCCGCGAGCTGAGAGTGCTGTCATCAACAAATTTGCCAATGTGGTGAAGTTTTTTCATCAAATTATTCATTTCATTGTCTATAATTTTGTATAAAAAACGCGTAATTTATTAAATAAATTACCTAAAGTATTTTAGGTACAGAACAATTAAAATTAACTGAGAGTAAAGCTATTCAGATTCTTTCTCATCTTCTAATATCCTACGGATATTAGCATTTTTACTTGTTAATTCGTCACCCTCTTTCCCACTATCACTCTCACTTGGAAGATTCATTATTTTAATTTAAAATTCATCTTTTTTTGGTGAAACTTCAACTATTTCGTTGAAAATCGATATTTTGCATTTAAAACTTGAACTATTTGTTTGAAAATTTATGTACTTTGTGGAAAATTTGACTTTTTTTGTAAAAAAATAATCTTTATAACTGAAAATTCATCTTCTTGGGATAAAATTCAACTATTCTTTTTCTTTGAATGTTTTTTGGTTGAAAATTATTATTTTTTAAAATGAAAATGTAACTATTATTCTAGTTGAATATTCCATAATTTTAGTTAAAAATTCTTCTCTTTTTTTGAACTTTCTTTTTTTGCCTAAAAATTTATTTATTCAATTTTTGGTAGAAAAATTCTCTTTTTTAGTTGGAAATTCGTCTTTTGATAGAAATTCATCTTCTTGGTCCAAAATTCAATTATTCTAGTTAAAGATTCATCATTCCAGTAAAAAATGTATCTGTCTGGTTTAAAATTAAACTATTTCAGTTAAATATTTACAATTTTATTTGAAAATTCGTCACTTCGTTTATGTGGTTAAACATTAATTTTTTTGAATTGAAATTAAATTATTTAAGGTTTGGTTGACAATTTATATTTTTTAGTAAAAATTAATTTTTTTGCTTGAAAATTCAACTGTTTCAGTTGAATATTCATTGTTTTAGTTTAAAACTCTTATGTTTGGTTAAAATTAATTTTTGTGTTACTAAAAATGTTACTAATCCATTTTCGGATGAAAATTATTATTTTTTTGGTTCAAAATTCAACTATTTGGTTGAAAATTTGTCTTCTTTAATCAACAATTCAACTATTTTGTTAAAAATTCATGTGTTTTGTTGAAAAATTGTATTTTTTGTACAAAATAATTGTTTTTATTTGAAAATTAATCTTCTGGTTTAAAAATTCATCTTTTTGGTTGAAAATTCAAGTGTTCCAGTTAAATATTCATAATTTTAGTTGAAACTTTTTTTTTAAATTTAACTATTCAGTTGAAGATTTATAATTTTATTTGAAAATTCATCACTTTGGTTGAAAATTCAACTTTTTTGTTGAAAATCCGTTTTTTTTGGTTGAAAATTAATTTTTTCAACTAAAAGTTTAACTATTTCATTTTTTTGTTGTAAAAATTGATATTTTTACTGGAAAATTTAAGTATTTTTTAAAAATTCATTTATTTTGCAATGTTCTGCTTGTTGTGTTAAAGGATGTTCAGAATGAACGTCATGAATTAAAATAAATGTTTGCGTTTTGCGGAAAATATGAATATGTTACTTTTAGTTGACTGGGAAAATTGAAAAACTTGACCGGGAATTTGAAATCGTCCGCCGAATCACCACCCTTGAAAATGTCTGTGCTTGGGGAAGGAAAACCAGTTGTTGCGATGATTCCTGCATGTATTTAATACAATTTTGAACTATTTCACCTGTAAATACTACAATTTTTAATGTTTAAATTTAAAAATAGTTTAATCTGTAACAGTTTTTAAATAGTTAAATCTCCAAGTCCATTTCTGTCAATTATTGTTAATTTATTTGAATTTTTAATTACATAAAGCATTCTGAACAATCTAATACTATAAAATAAAAAATTTTAAACCTTTAAAATTCAAAGATTTTAAGATTAGGCATTGCAAACCAAATTATTTGTAATATTCAAAATTGAGTATTTTAAATATTTAAAACTAGAAATTTTCGAGAATTTTAAATCAAACTTATTTATAAATTCAAAATTGTTATGCTGCAAGACATTTAGAAAGATTGGATAAGTTTTTCTACTAAAAATTAAAAGAATTTAATGAGTTACCTACACCTTATTTAGTCCGAGTTTCCAAATATTGGCGCCATTCTACGTTCTAATGATTTCAATCGTTTTCAATTGGGTATCCATTATTGCGAATCAGAGGTTAAGTTGTCACTACAGCATTTTGATATTTCGATAATTATTTACAAGCGGTTTTTTACGCTTTCAAACAAAAAATGTCAACAATATGAATTTAAAAAGAAGTAAATAAACGTTTTACAATAATTTACACGCTAAATCAAACTACTACTGCCTACTTGATGAAGACACTATATCACTGTCACATCGTTAGATGGCATGATTTTTACGTACCGTTAACCCACATAATTTCGACTCTTCATTCGGTATACCGCCTGAACAAACATTCTATTTTTTGTACTTGAAATTTTTGTTGAATTGTTAAAAATTTAATTTCCAACCTATAAACACGTGCGCGTCATGTGTGTTACAAACGAAAACTGCAGAGGGCGCACTGCAGGCAAGTGGATTTACTCAATTCAACCCGATTGGAAACAATTGACACAATTAGCAACAATTTAAAGCGATTCAACTTTTGATCACTCTTAATCGTTATGCATCGTGTCCAATCGATTATTTCTAGAAGGGGGGTTTGTGATATGCTTATTTTGAGGGCGTAATTTTCTGCGAAATGTATTTTGCAAGTTCAAACAGGTTTCAGCGGAAGAGTGCATGACCATTCCTGATGACGTCATATTGCGCAATTACGCCAGCCGAAATAAATATTTAATTTAAAAAAATCATCCTTTGAATTTTGCCGACATCATGCGTCAGGGGTCTCACATTTCATATAATGTTAAACAATTCCTGGTAAACAAAATTCCATTCTGATGAAGTCATCCTCGTTCCAGGAATCGTTATCTCCAGTGACATCTTGTTTTGGCAATATAAATTTGATTTATTGCTTCCTTCTAGATGAATATTTAATTTAAAAATTCTCTTTGACTTTTGCCGACATCATGCGTCACAGGCGTCTCACATTTCATATAATGTTGAACAATTCCTGGTAAACAAAATTCCATTCTGATGACGTCCTCCTCGTTCCGGGAATCCTTATCTCCAGTGACATCTTGTTTTGGCAATATGAATTTGATTTATTGCTTCCTTCTAGATAAATATTCAATTTAAAAAAATTCCCTTTGGCTTTTGCCGACATCATGCGTCAGGCGTCTCACATTTAATATAATGTTAAACAATTCCTGGTAAACAAAATTCCATTCTGATGACGTCATCCTCGTTCCAGGAATCCTTATCTACAGAGGGTTACCATATTTCATCAATATTGAAAGAGTGGATATAAAATGAAGTAAAAACGTATTTTCAACTCTCATATTAATTATTGCATCATATATCGTAATACTGCGCGAAAGTTTCTAGAAATTTGGTAAAGGTGGAGGGGGTAAGCGTCCATAAAAGGAGGGTCAGCTCTTCTCTTTCAGCATTTTGTTGGTACATGTCAGATTGTAAAGAAGAAAAGCAGCAAGAGCTAAAAAGTCGCTTAAACGTATTTCTGAAGAACATTCGAGAACTAAAACAAACGATACAAGAGCGAAGAGATTTACAAAATCTAACGAGAAAATTTAATAGAATTAATATTAAAGAGTGAAGATGGAGTTCTCCAAACTAAACAAAATCGCTGTGAACAACGATTTCCTACCAACCAAGAAGCTCAAGGACCTCCCTGCTAAATATCCCTCCTAGAATGATGCTCTTAGAATCCCTATAGATTTGGGAATTTAAGGATTCCTATGATTTTTCAAAGAGGGTTTTGTTCCATGCTTGAAATAGCATATACTATGGATCTCATGATGTTTGTAAGTGGATCCTATAGGGACTTAAGAGTAAACAAAGAGTTTTTTGTCCTCGCTTACTGGGAGTTTAAAAGGTTTCTTTGAGGTTTCTATGTGCGTGTAATGTATATCTGAAATGTTTCCAAATGGATCTGATAAGGGTGTACTGGGGTTTTACAAGGATCTTATAAGGTTTGTAAGGGGTTTTTATATAGAACCTAAGAGGAGATGAAGGGTTTTTTGGCCTCTCTTACTGGGAGGTTAAAAGGTTTCTATGAGGTTTCTATTTGCGTGTAATGTGTATTTGATATGTGAAAAAAAAATGTTTTTTGAATCATTGCGGCACTTAGTTTATATTTTAAATAACCCAATTTCACGCATGGTACCCTACACATATAATCGCACGCTTAAACCCGTTGCAAAATCGCACTCGCTGGGGATTCGAACCCTACAGAAACTACCTAACCCGTATGTACCTAGCCATGCTTTTTTGCTGAATGACCTCAGAAATATATATTTATTATTTCTTGATTTTAGACATATTATGAGAAGGTGGGATAAAAAAATGGTAAGGTGCAAATTAAAAAATAAAATGTTATAAAAGAACATATTTTCTTCTCGGTTGGCCCGACTTTGAACAGTTATCTCTTCCGATGCTACAAAGTAATATTAAACCAAAATATTTCAATATTCGACATCATTTATACATATTTACATGACCTTACATTTACGTTGAACACAAACACACACACACATATATATTACACTATTTATATTATATTATATTACTATAATTTACATTACATATTCATATTATTCCTTACGTTTAAGCTACCCGGTAAGAAGGCTTGAATAGAATAGGATTGAAAAATGCGATTCCTGTGAATGCCTGATTCTCCCTTTGTTATCTTATATCAGAAACAGTATTAGAAAGAAGCAACTGCTATTCCTGTCAATACACTTTGAAAAATATAATTTCGAATTTACATACAATTTATTCACAATTAGTAAATTATTTACTATTACTATGCATGTACAATTATTAAAGTCATATTAAAATTTATTTCATCTACATTGAATTCAAATTTTCAATTTATTCAAGATAACTAATTTTTTTTAAACACATAAATTATATTTGGAATTTAGGTATCACAAAATATATTACACTCAATTCAGTTCATTATATTGAAATTGAGGATAATACATTACATAGAAATCCAATGTAAATTTCTTGAATTCAAATCACTTCATCTCTCTGAAGTGCAAACTTGAATTCATTTAAATAGACCCTTCCTAACTTATATTCAAAAATGGATAATTCAAAAAATTTTATGCACACATTTCTTGAAGGAATTAGAGTGAATTAAATACACCTCAAATCTATCCTGCTTGTCGCTGATCTTACAGTTATCTCTTCCGATGCTACAATTATGAAAGTGAAAAACCGACATGAAAATGTAAAAATATTGTAGTGCTTTTTACCTGTTTTTACTCAGATTTCAAAATTTTCAACTCAATATCTCATTTCGTGTGAACGTACATTATTGCGGAAGAATTTCGATAAGGTAGGAATTTCAAATTGATATTTTACCAAATTAAATTATTAATTCTCTAATCCCGTGCCCATTAATTAAATGACATAAGAAATTCACCAAAATTGTTGTTCACAATTAATTATGTTTACACAAAACCAGATATCGAGTTAAAAATTCGTGAAGTAAGTAAAGAGCACTATAAGAAACGTTTATGTGGTTCTAAATTTTCATAATTGTAGCCTCGGAAGAGATAAGCAGAAGAGAAGAACAAAAGCGGAAGAGGAAAGCAGATTTTTGTTCATCTACACTGAGATAAATTATTTCTTCGCTAAATACATTAATTTTCTTGTCTCAAAAACACGAAAATTGTTTTAAGTGAAATAGTAGTCAAAATAAGCAGATGAATTTACTTGTTTCAAGAATCATCCAGAGTTTTAGTTACTGGAGTTAAAAAAAAATATTGAATTCATAATATCATATTCTCATGATAATTAACTGAAACTCTAATTCAATGTTTTCTTGATACACGTAGATTCAGCTGCTTATTATGACTACTATTATACTTAAAACAATTTTCACGTTCTTGAGTCAAGAAAATTAATTTATTTAGCCAAGAAATAATTTTTCTTAGCATGACGCTTGAATATTTTGCTGCAAATAATTATTAACTTAAAACGAACGTTGTAAATATGCTAAATATCCTAAATATCCTACGATAAATAATTAAGTATAGATTTAAGGGCATGTGACACTAATCCGATTCCTACTTTACCGATATTTTCTTATCATACCCATTTCACACGAAATGAGGACACCAATCTGAAAGTTTGGAAAATTAAATAGGAATAATAAAGGAACATTTATGCACTAATCAATTTTCACAAATACCAAGAAAAACTAAAAAAAAAATGAATTTTTTTTGTAATTGCACAAATTTATTAGAGGATAAACGTTCCTTAGACTCCTTTTTTTTATTTTAGCAAACTTTCAGTTTGATATCTCATCTCGTGTGGAATTGGTATGTCCCAAAAAAATGTCGGTAAGGTAGGCAACGCATAAATATCACAGGCCCTTAATGCAGATATTATAAGTATTTTTATAAAAACTTAACGTAATTTTGAAAAGAACTTCGGGATGTAAATTTCTTAATTTAACGAGTGGGAAATAATAAATTGAAATTTGTAAGGAAAAACCTTATTTCATCGACTTCTTCCAGAACATTTATTCAGAGTTTTGTATCAAAAAAATGACGTTTCGGAATCAGACCGATTCCCTCATCAGATGATCTATTATGAAATATGAATAATTAGAAAAATATTATGTAAGAAATATATAAAACATAATAGTAAAATTAAGAGAATAGTACATTAAAATACCTTTAACATTTCGGAGATAGTCTGTTAGTATTTTGGAACCAAGAATATATACTGATGGATGAAATCGAAATTTTTTTCAGACATTTTTCATCTATCCGTATATATTATCGGTTCCAAAACACTAATAAACTATCTGCGAAATGATAAAGATTTTACAATGTACTATTCAATTAATTTTACCATTATATTTTATAATATATTACATAATATTTTTTCTAATTATTCATATTTCATAATAGATAATCTGATGAGGGAATCGGTCTGATTCCGAAACGCCATTTTTTGGTACAAACTTCTGAATAAATGGTCTGGATGAAGTCGATGAAATAAAAAAACGAAACTTCATACAAAATTTAATCAGATGCCGATATTAAATTTTTTTTTAATATGCCAGTAATTGTTACTATTTATTGTTAACAATATAAAAATAATTTTTTGAAGTTATTTTAACTTAAAAAAGTGTGATGTGAATATTTACGAGAAATAGTATTAATTACCGGTCCTAATTAAAAAAACTTAAAAATGGCGGCTTCTGAGAGAGAACATAATATTTTATCACGATGGACTGATTTATTGTTATAAATCAATCCATCATGATTTTTCGTTTTTTTTTGTGGGAGCCACACCAGCTCGAGCTCACGTCTTGTTGGCTCCTGTTGTGGAATTGGCTCATTTCTTGAATTAGGCAACATTTCCTCACTGTTGCCTAATTCCGAACCAATTCCTCTAACGTCGTGCACCTCTGGATCTGAGGAAATGGAGCTGGTTCCATCTTCACTTCGCTCCTTGTTCTGTTTGCGCACCAAGTCCTTCTCATAGTTTACTTTCTTATTAAAATATTCGATGCATTTTGCATATTCTATGGATTTGTCAATATTGTTCCTGGCCTCTAAAATCCGCAGGTACTCAGCTGGAAAAATAATAATGACAGATGAATATTTATTAAATGGAAAACAAATTGTTATTTCTTATAAAAAGAAGCTTTACATTGTTAGTAAAACTTTACCTTTCAGTGCGTTCAATTTAGTGCCATCGAACGCACCCGACGAAGATTGATGGGTTTTCTTGGAGTTTAAATTGCATGGCTTCCCCGTGATGGTTTGTGTTCGTAAGTCAACGTCATCAAAAATGAGAGTGGCTAAACCACTCACAATCTTTAACGCGTTGAGCTTTTTATTAAGGGGTAACACCACTCTAGGATTTTCAAAAAATCGATTTTTTTTTGTTTAGCTTAAAATGTACTTTAGGGGCCTAAAAACAATGTACACTTGGTCCTATTGCAAACAAAAAATTTTAACAAGTCGAAATCTTGATTTCACCGTAGCGCCTGGAAGCGTGTATTGAGCGCTCCAGCGCTCGGATCCAACACTTTTATATTTCTTTTACCTGTCGAAATGGTAAGTGGGAGGTCAGTAGGGTTCCTCAGGTGTCAACTAGGGTGCGCTGATTTCTATTAAAAATAGGATAGGTGTGTCTGTGAATCAGTAAACGCTGCTGAGATTTCATGGATTTTTCTGTTAGTAAAACTTTAAACGCGTTTTTCTCGAAACCACATTTTTCGAACTGGGCGGACAGATTACTCGGGCATCAGCGAACGGATTGACTTCAAATTTGGACAGTAGCTTCACAATTACATTCTTCAAGGTACTACGTAGCCGTTTTTTGATTGGACGTAAACTTTTAATTTTATAAACAATTTTCAGCCTTTTTTTTGCAAAAAATAGATTTTTTTGTTCAAAGTCGCGCCATTTTTACAAAATTTGATTTAAACAAAAACCCCTACATAGTACCTTAGCCAATGGTATATAGATTGAGAATTTTTTTTGTTTTTCGTTCCAGGTCTTATACTTTTCATGTAATCCGTCCGCCCGTGGAGACGTTTTAAAAAGAGGCATTTCACGAAATCAGCTGCATCGGCGCCATTTTGTATAAAAATGTTAATAAAAAAATGTTTTTCCATACTTCAATATATGCTTCAACACCTCTTCTTTAAAAAGAAATCCTATTCCCTCTTTAATATTCTCAAAAATAATTCAGAAAGCTAGTCTTGTTTTCGGCTTCTAGAGTGGTGTTACCCCTTAAGCCGCAAATCGTTGAGCCCAATTTCATGTACCAGGACTCCTCCGCCTATGTCCACCTGGAAAGAAAAACAATATTAGAGAGTTTTTGTGAGACATATAAATTTATATATATATATATATATTATGAAAGTACCATCTTATGTTCAAAACAAACCTTTCCAATTCTGCTTGACTCGACCACGTTAACGGAATTATTAACGTTATTTGGTAAAGCAACTGCATCTAAAAATAAAATCACAAATATTTTATTAAATAAATTTAAACTGGGAAATTCAAGGAAATTTTCCTAAGCAAACTGTTAAAAATTATAAAATCTATTGAATAAAAAAATAAGTCTTACTTGCGAAAGAGGCCACCGATTTTTGGAGATCCTGTATGATTAGATCTTTGGCTTTCAACTCCTCCTTGGCATTTTTTAACTTATCTCCAAAATATTTGAGTTTCTGTTGGAGGCTTGTGATAAGGGTGATCTTGCTGCTCCACTCGTCCAGCGAAATTTGAACAGTTTGCTCCCGCGCATTCTGCCTCTGGCGCACAACTTCGACGAGTTTCTTCTGCAGAGTGCTTTTGCGCTCCTTCTGCTCACTTATTTTCTGTTTTTTCGCTGTCTAATGAAGAAAAAATTACTTTATTTCATATGTGATATATGTGAGTGTGTGTGTGACAAAATTTGTGAAATTTTGGGAACTAAATTTCCAAAAATAAAATAAATTACCGCAGTTTCTTTTGCAGTGGGTATTCAGGTACTGCTGCAGTATTCTCTGAATCATCTGTTGTGCCTATGTTCGCTTTCGTTCTTTGTCTTAAGAGATGCGATGCAGGACCTCTTAATCTTTTACTTTTTCTTAGCGCTTCCAGTTTTTCAATTGAATCTGTAAAGGTTAATTGACTTAGAAAAAATATCTTGCAAAAGTCAGAGAATTACATAATTTTCAATAACTCTCAAGCAGAATAAATTTGAAATTTAAAAATCTCAATTTTTTTGAAAATTCAACTATTTCGTAGAAAATTAACTTGTTGTTTAAAATGCATGGTTTGGTGTTGAAAACTCAACCAAAATCTTTCTTGGATAAGAATTCAACTGTTCTATTTTGTTGAAAATTTGTCTCCTTAATTTAAAAATGCATATATTTGAGTAGAAACTGCATCTTTGTTAGATAAAAATGCAACTGTTCAACTTTAATTCAAGTCAAAAGATCGACAATTTTTTTGAAAATTCTTCCTTTTTGGTTGAAAATTCAACTGTTTTGTTGAAAATGCTACTGCTTTGTTGAAAATTTAACTGATTCGTAGGAAATTTATTTTTTTTTTTAATTCACATTTGGCGTTGAAAAATCAACTGAAATCTTTTTTGTACGAAAATTCAAATATATATTTTTTTTAAATTTGTCTTTCTATTTGAAAAAACTTTGTTAAGAAGACATTTTTTTGTCTAAGATTCATATTTTTAGTAAAGAGTTCATCTCTTTGGTTGAAAGTTTCACTATTTTGTTGGAAACTGATCTTTTTAATTAAAAATTCAACTACGTGGGTGAAAATTAAACTATTTTTTTTAATTTCTTTGTAATAAAGGTTTATCTTTTTCGTGAAAAATGAACTATTTTGTTGAAAACTCAATTTTTGTACAGAAAATTCGTATTTTGGGTTGAACATTCAACAATTTAGGTGTACTTTTTTTTCTTTCATGATTGAAAAGTCTTTATTTGTTGGAAATTCATCCTTTTTGGTTGTCAAATTCATTTTTTTATATTAAATTTCATCTTTCATTGTTGAAATATCAACTGTTATACTTTTTTTGTTGAGAATTCATCTTTCTAGATTCTGAATTCAATTATTTTGTTGAAAATTCAAGTATTGCATTAAAAAGTCATTTTTTGTAGAAAAGTACTTTTTTGTTTAAAATAAATATGTAAATTTGAACATTTTTATTCTGTGTCTGAAATATTGTTTTATTCCGTTTCTAAAAGATCCGATCTCAAAAATATTACAAGAATAAAATGCTGGTATTTGAATGATAATTGACAGGAAAAATAAAAAATTGTTGAAGGAAAAATCAGAGAAAATCCCATATCCAATTATTTTTGGAATCTATAAATTACGTACAGTTAGGGCGGGAGGAGGCGAAATATTTTGTTACGGTCCGTTACAGGGAGAGGGAGGTTCTTCGAGAGGGCTTATAATCCGTTACGTATCTTAAGTACGGCCCCTAAAAAGGTGCATTTTCAACAAAAATTATAATACAGTTAACATTCTAGTTGAAAAAATTGATTTGCAATATCTGAATACGAATTTTCAAGAAAATACTTCAATTTTCAGCCAGAGATAAATTTTCTACTAAAATGATGAAACTTCAACAGAACAAATGATTTTTTTTCAACCAAGTAATTGAATTTTGAACCAAAAAAGATGAATTCTCATCGAAAAATGTAATAGCCCATCTTTCAACCAAAGATATTTTCATTTTAAATAAAAAACTGTTGAATTCAGCCAAAAAAGGAGAAGTTTTCAAGAAAATAACCGAATTACTAAAATGATGAATAGAGAGCAGATTGGAGCTAGTGTGAAGTGAGCTGTTGAGCACCGTTCGGCTCTCACACGTGGATAAACCTGGCTAGACCATAATTTTTTCTTGATAATTTCGAATTGAAAGCGTTTTAAATTTTTTAAAAATTTGCCATTCAGACAATTTCATTAGGAAGGAGTTGCAGGCCTAACCGTCCCAATGGGATAATAATATGTATGGACCAAAGGATACTTTTTGTCACACTCATAGAGTACTTTTTTGGCGCTCAAAAGGTAACAAATTCAGGATAAATTCATATAACTTCGAATCAATTCAAGTTAAATTCAAAAGAATTAAAATGTATTGGATACATTTTTTAAATCAAACAAATTCTGTTGATTTCCGTAAAATTAGAATTAATTTAGAGAAATTTAGTGTAAACGAGAAGAATTAGATTAATACATTTTTTTATTGACAATTTAAATTTTCTTTTCAATTCAAGTTGAATTTAAAAGAAAATCAAATGAATTGAAAACAATTCAAAAATAGTTATGAAACATCTTCATTGACTTCAATAACTTTAAAATGAGCTCCGAAAAATTCAAGGAAATTCAAAAGAATTTGATGAAATGCATAAGAATTCAAGGTGAGGTTAAAAGACTTCAGAAACAATTAAATAAAAAATTTAAGTAATCAAACAAATCCATTCCAGTCAGTAGAATTGAGCAAATTCAGAAGAATTCAACTGAATTAAAAAAATTCAAGAGAATTACAAAGAATTCAGGGTAAATTAATAAGTATTCAAGGTGAATTCCAAAGAATGTTTTCAAAGATCTTCAAATTCTTGAAACCTCACTAATTCCTTACAAAAAAAGTGACGGATGACTACAAAACAATTCAAGGTAAATTCAAGAGAACTCATATCCATTAAACCAATTTTTTAAAATTCGAAAAAATTCATTTATTTTAGTAACGTTTGAGTGAATTTAGAGGAATTTAGGCAAAAAAAGGAGAATTTAATGAGATTCTTTTAAAAAATCAAACTGAATTAAAAAGAAATTAAGGGAATTGAGAAAAATAAAAAATATGAAAAAATTCAATTGAATTGAGCAAGTTTAAAATAAATTTAGAAAAATTAAAGAGAGTTTTGAAGAATTTAATTTAATGCCCAAGAATTTAAAGTGAGTTTAAAAAACTTCAAAATTAATTAAACAAAAACTTTGTAAAAATCCACTAAATTGAATAAAATTGAGTGAATGTAGAAGAAATCTAAAGATTTTAAAAGTATCAAGGATATCTTAATAAGAATTCAGGGTAAATTCTAAATGAATGGCAAAAAATATTTGAATAAATTCTTTGAAATTATTAAAATCCCTTGAGAGCTCTCAATACCCCATAAAATCCTTGAAATCCTCGAAAATCTTACAAAATGCCTTAAGAGCTTTTAAAATATCCTATAACCTTACAGGTCCTGTAAAATACTTCCACATCTTCCGAAATTCTAGGAAATTCTTGAAACCCACATGCAAATCTGTTAAAAACCCTTACAATTATGAAAACCCTTGGAAATCCCTTGAAATTGTTTGAATCTCTTGAAAATACTTCGAAATCATTTAAAATACCCTAACATATTCAAAAGTCTTTGAGATACCTTAAAACTATTGAAATGAGTAAAAAAAAGTTCTGAGAATCTTTTAAAATTTTCTAAAATATGTCGAATCCTTTGATATCTTTTTTAATTCCTCGAGCCTTGTTAAAACTCTTGAAAATGCCTGGGAAGCTTTCACAATACCCTCTAATATTTCAAATCATTTTAAAGCAGATTAAATTACTGAAATCCATTAAAAATTTCTTTGTAATCTTTTAAAATAACCTACAATATTTAAAATTCTTTACAATCTTGAAGATCTTGAAAATGCCAAGGAACTTGAAAAAGGACTTAAAAATATTTCAAATATTTTTTGATCATTTTGTCAACGGATCCTCAGGACCAATCAAATGGAAACTTTTAAAAATTCAAGAAATCCATTGAATTAAGTAGAATTAAGTAAATTCTAAAGAATTCCGAGGACTTAAAAGAATTCAGGCTGAATTCTAAAAAATAATTTCAAATCTCTTTAAATCTTAGGAACCCTACGAAATACCTCACTTCTCTGGAATAAATTCTGTAAAATCCAATAAAATAATTTCAAATTGTCAGATTTTAATCGTTTCGAATCTAAATTTATTAAAATTCAAAAGTTCTCATTCTTAACTTATTCAATTTTGAATGCTTCTAATTATAAATAATAAAATTTTCATTCTTCGGAATTTAAACTGATCTATTTTTAAATTTTGTAGTAGAAAATATTCCACTTTTAACGTTGTTGAATTAACGCTTTCAATTTGAAATGAGACAATTTAAACTTCTTCCTAAAGATAATGTCAAAATTAAACAATTTCAGTTTGAAGTTTTTCAATTTTAAAAGCTTGTGTTTTAAATTTTTTTCAAGTAAAGATTATCCAGTTTTAAACGCTTTTATTCAGAAATGATACAAATTCAATTCCTTTTCATTCCATTCAAAATATTGTCCTTTTTCAAAATTTTGCCTATCTAAAAAATTTAAATTGGGCTGTTTTGAATTCAATACCATTTCATAAATTTTTCTTGAATTTAAAACGCTCTCAATTCGAAATTATCATGCATAAATGATAGTCTAGCTAGTGTTCTCTGCGTGTGAGAGCTGAGTGGCCCTCGACAGCTAACTTCACAGTGACTCTAATCCGCTCTCTCTAATGATGAAACTTCAACAGCAACAAAAAAAGAAAAGACTCTTTAACAAAGTAGTTAAACTTAGAACAAAGTGATTGAATTTTGCACCAAAAAGAATTAATTCTCATCGAAAACTGTAATAGCCCATCTTACAACCAGATTTTCATTTTAAATAAAATACAATTGAATTTAACCAAAAAAGACGACGTTTTCAAGAAATAATCGAATTCTGAATCAAAACGGATTCATTTTCTGTCAAATAGTTAAGTTCTCAACTAAAAAGTAACATTTTTAACAAAAAATAAAGTTTAGTTAATTTTTCAGTGAGAGAAATTATTTTGCAATAACTAAAAACGAATTATCAACAAAATACTTCCATTTTTAGCCGGATATGAGACTAAAATGAGAAAACTTCAACGAAGATAATCACTTTTTGATAAAGCAGTTAAGCTTTTAACCAATTCCTTGAATTTTGAACAACAAAAGTTGAATTCTCATCGAAAAATATAAAAGCTCATATTTCAATCAGATTTCAATTTCAAATAATAAACAGTTGAATTCAATCAAAAAGACGAACTGAATTCTCAACCCAAACAAACTAATTTTTAGCCAAATCATTGAATTTATAACTAAACAGGTACTTCTTTCTAACAAAGATAGAATATATTCAAACTTTCAGTTGAAAAAATTGATTTGCAATAACTAAAAACGAATTTTCAAGAGAATAAATTCAATTTTCAGCTAGAGATAAATTTATATACAAAAAATATATTGAAAAATCCTACCTTGCACTTTCAGGACACAGCAGTACTTCTTTGCCTCCTCTGTGTCTCCGTCATCAATCTGACTGTGAGCACTTTTCACTTTGAATTTGACGAATTTCAGACTTTGAGAATTATTTAAAAATTCTTCCACCTTAAATTTTTTCAGTTTATCCGCTTCTATGATACATTGTTCACGATTTTGATCATTTTCACTAAGCACTCCCACTAATGCATACCAGCACTTTTTAAATGGCACTTTCGTCGACATTTTCACGTATATTATTTGCGTTTTTTAATACGGAAAAGTTCCTTCAACATACGGAATAAAAGTACTATGGTCTTACTCAAACATGAATCGCATTCAAACTGAAAGGTAAAGGAAGAATTTTTCTGGTTGGGACTGAAAGAAACGAAAATAAGGCAGAAATTTTCCTTATGGAAGGTAAAATTGCTTTCCTTCCGGTTTTATTACATTGCCTGAGTTTCCATTAACCAGGCCCAAACACGTGCACCCATAAGCGGGAAAAACCACCGATTAACACGACAGTCGGAGGGATGATCATGAAAGTCTTTTCTTCAAAGGATGGTCATGAAATTTTATTGCACCGTCGCTACCTGTTCGTACTTCTTCGATATTTCTACTCTGCCGCAACCATAGTGAATAATTTGGGTTTAAATTCCTACTTTTTCGCCTACATGAAGAAAAAAATGTAATATTATATAATTGTTATGCATACAAAAAAAGCTATTCACTCGTGCAATAGAAATTTTTGGGTTGGCAAAAACCCGAAATTCGTCGTTAACTTCGGACTTCTGGCTCCCAAAAATTTCGATGGCTAGATTGCAATTTTCATTAATGTTGCAATAATTGTTTTATTGTTTTTTTTTCATTATTTATTATTTATTGTTATTTTATTGTGATTTATTATTCATTGTTATTTATTGTTATTTCTGTTATTTTTGTAATTTTTGTATGTAATTGTTTTTATGGTAATTGCAAATTGCAATGTGTCATTCATACTCGGCAATATGCCCCTTGCCACCCTTAAAAAGTGTGCAAAACTTCAAACTACAATAATTATTAGTTTCCATAAAAACTCATTTGTTATTAAAAAATTTAATTATAAAAAGTCGCTTTGCCACTAAATGTACTTGATAGTACAACTCTTGTAGAGTACACTCACTGACTTTAGTTGCTATCCTATCGCCCAAACGTGGAGAAATTCCTTTAAAAAAAAAACATTTTTTTTAACAATAAATGAGTTTTTAAGAAAACTAATAAGTATTTTGGGCTGAGGTTTTGCACACTTTTTGACGGTGTCAAGTGGCATATTTTCTAGAAGTTTAAAACTTGTTGCTTAATTATTGCAGAAATAATTGTATATTTAAAAGAAGCACTTTCTGACGGTTCTTTTTTTCCAAGTAAACAAATTAATAAATATTATCGTACGACACGTGATTTTGTAGATATTTGTGCAACCTACATTTTTTAACAAAATATTTTTTTGTCAGACGCATAGATTCGTTGCAATAAACAAAAAACCTGCTTTTGCTATCTTTGACGATCGTTCACACACACACACTCCTTCCCAAAATATTGGTATCAAACATATAGGATTTTATTCTAACATTATAACCCTACAATAATCCCGAGTAAAATTTCAGGTAGCATTTTCTGCATGGAAGGGGCCTTTTTTCATAGTGCGCCTGGATTAAATTGTAAAAGTTTCTTCTTCTGGGCAAAACAATATTTTAATAGTTTTTTCATATTTTAAGAAAAAATTGGTAGAATTCACGCGCATAAATTATATCTGAAAATTGAGACTTTGTAGTTTTCAATAAAAAAAAATATATACATCCTTATTTCAGAGAAAAATGTTTCACATTAAAATTGTACCAAAATAAAGCAAAAAACTGTAATTTTGTAATCGATCAAAAAAATAATTATTTAGCGCCAGTAGAAGTCAAATAAGGTAATATTTCGTCGTAACATAGAGAGATATATGTACAAATTCTGGAACCTGCATTTATCTATGTATGCGCTACAAAGCTAGAGTTTTGTTCTTTATTTTGGCTATAATTTTCATCTGTGACATTTTTCTGTAAAATTAAGATTTATATTTGTTTTTTCATTTGAAAATTACGAAAATCTGACTATTTAGGTACATTAAATCGATGCTTGGGAACTCTACATTTTTTTAATGTGAAAAAGTTGAAAAAATATACCACCTAGTATAGGCACATATGAGATATGAAGCCCCCCTATGTCTTGACATTGTAATCGCATTTTGCCGATTAAGCCGTTTGCGAGAAAAAATGTACTTTTTTCATTTCAAATTTTATATTCTGGGTAATTTTGTGACATATGGGCGCCAACTTACGACACTAATTTATTCAGCTTGATACGTGCACAACTTTTGCATGCTTATTTTGAAGATAAAAAATCCGGGGATCATGAGAAGTAAAAATGGCTATTATGGCTAATTATTATCATGTACCAAGTTTGCCAGCATCAGGCCCAAATGAATGCTGTAAGTCTTAAGTTGGTGCCCACATGAAGTCAAATTCGCATTTTTTTCGAAATTACGGCGGGAAAAGGAAAATAAAAAATATGCCCGCATTTAGACTGCTCAAAGCACCTGCGGCTTTGACGGTTACATTCTCATTGCGACACTCGCGTTTCGCGCTCGACAATTAGTTTATACATACTGTTCTCTTTAAAAAATAGAACGATGTAGGGAAAATGGATAAGGAACACAAAAAGCAGGTATGTTTTTCAATATAAAAATATAATGTTAATAAAAAATATAAGTTTTTTTTATTTCGCCAAACAGACAATACGCTATAGGCTTCTTTTCCTTCCGTTTAAAATTCGGTTTCAAGTCAACTCTAGACAAATTTGTTGTCAGTTTGAAAAAGATATTAAAAATCATTTCAATATTATACTTGATTAGGGGCCTTCCATAAACCACGTGGTCTCTTTAGGGGGAGGGGGGTTCAACGAAAGACCACGTTGTACCACATGGGGGTGGGGGGTTCCGAGTCCGAGCCACGTGGTTTTACATTCAGGTGTTAAAAAAAAAAAAAAAAAAAATTCATGGCTTACTCCTTTTTTGAAATAGCGCGCGGAATCCTAAATTCGATCATATCTCATACTTTTACGATAATATGCCGGTTTTCTTTTATTCTCAGGAAGGACTTGTGATTCGTGTGGCGCTTATTTTGCCTCAAAAAAGCAGAAAAGCGTGCACGGCAAATCATTGCATGACATGACCAGTGGTGATATTAAAGTACGAACAAAAGGATAATCTCAAAGAGAGAAACAGAAATACTGTGCGAGCTAGACATGCTCGAACCAGTAATAGAGTGGGTGAATAAAGATGATATAGAAACTGACCCACTCGTTACCCTTCCTGATTTTGATGAGAATGCTGGGGAAAATGTATTCCCAGTCATCAGTAACACGTAGAATTATTAAAACAAAATTACGAATTTTACCGCAAAAGGATTTAATTTTAAACAAAAAAATGTGAACCATTAATTTCAAAGGAAACTCTATTTGTGGCAAGATACTTTTAAAGATTAAACATTGATTCTGTGCATTTGGTACCAATCTTTGCCCACCAATATAGCTTTATATATCGAGCAATTCGTCTTCAAACACACACGCACTCACATTTCCGGACAATTGCTTGGAACATTATATTATACATGTATCAACGGAGGAACGTTTATACTTGAATCATTTTAAACATATTTTAAATTTTCCCGGCTATAAATCTACTCTACGAGGAAGCAACAATATAAGAGATATTAAAAAAAATCTTTAAAAAAAATGCACTAATTAACTTCAATGATAATCAATAGATGCTCTTCTATTTTTAGAATTCAATTCATAGATATTATTAATGTAATGAAGCACAATATTAATTTTTATATTTTAAGGAATGGATTTAATAATATTCTCTAGGATTACAGCTTTAAGATTATAGTCTATAGAATTCATGAGCCCCACATCGCTTGCCAGGCAACAATAAAAGGAAAGGAAAGTAAAAAACTAGTTTTTCCCGAAAACGGCTAAGCCGCTTTTAATGAAAAAATATCTATGCTACTTTTTTTAATCTTTTTTTATTAGTCTTGCTGACCGTTCATCCATTTATCAAAAAAAGTCTGTTTGATGTCCGCCAAATTATATTCATGGTTATAAATAATATTTATAA